>PVJS01046585.1:0-15747 GCA_004027185.1 Glis glis
AAATAAATAAATAAATAAATAAAAGGGTTGTGGATGTAGCTCAGAGGTAGAACGCCCCTGGGTTCAATCTTCAATCCCCAGTAAAACACACACACACACACACACACACACACACACAAAGAGAGAGAGAGGCATATTCAAAACAAAACACCAGGATATCAAATATTTTAGCAAAAATGAAATTAAGAGCCGGGCGTGGTGGCGCACACCTGTAATCCCAGTACTTAGGAGGCTGAGACAGGAGGATCACAGCCTCAGCAATTTAGTGAGGCCCTCCGCAACTTAGTGAGACCCTGTTTCCAAATAAAAAATAAAATAGGGCTGGGGTTCATGCCCCCTGGGTTCAATCCCCAGTAACACACACACACACACACACACACACACACACACACACACACACACACAGCTGAGGGTGTAACTAGAAGGTAGAATGGCCCTGGGTTCCATCCCCAGTACTAAAAAAAAAAAAGTTATTTCTATTCTAACATTACAAATACCTAGCCAAACTTTTTTTTTTTTGCGGAACTGGGGATGGAATCCAGGAGCATTCTACCTCTGAGCTACACCCCAGCCCTATTTTTTATCCTTTATTTTGAAACAGGGTCTCACTAAGGTGCGGAGGGCCTCACTAAGTAGCTGAGGCTGGCCGCGAACCCGGATCCTTCGGTCTCAGCCTCCCAACTACTGGGATTACAAGCATGCGCCACCACACCCGGCTCAAACTTTTTTCTTTTTCTTTTTCTTTTCTTTTTTTTTTTTGTGGTACTGGGATTGAACCCAGGGGCATTCTCCCTCCGAGCCCTGTTTTATTTTTATTTTGAAACAGGGTCTCACTAGGATGATGAGAGTCTCACTACTTGCTGAAGCTGGCCTCAAATCTGTGATCCTCCTGTCTCAGCCTCCCAAATACTGGGATTACAGGCGTTTAAATTAAATTTGAAAAAGAAAGAGGAAGCCATGGGGGCAAGAAACACAAATGATGTGCCAAGAAAGAGGCAAAGGAAATCCCCAGGGTGATGGGGAAGGGAGATTCCAGGGTGGAAGCTGTGTTCTGATGCAGAGGGCCACAGTCTAGACTGAAGGATCTCCAGGAAAATGAAACTGTTAAAATAGCTAATGGAGCCGGGCATGGTGGCGCACACTTGTAATCCCAGTACTTGGGAGGCTGAGACAGGAGGATCACAGGTTCGAGGCCAGCTTCAGTAACTTAGTGAGACCCTGTTTCAAAATAAAGAATAAAATAAGGCTGGGGGTGTAGCTCAGGGGTAGAATGCCCCTGGGTTCAATCCCCAGTAAAAGACACACACACACACACACACACACACACACACAAAGCTAATGGGTCTATCCTCGGAGATATTTGGATAATTCAGAAGGAGTCTGAGGTTGAAGTAAAGATAAGAACTTAGAAAACAAAGCGAGCAAAGAAAAAATCAAGATAATTGCTAACCACAGGGCAAACAAAAATTATGCAAAAAGAAAAAGTAATCAGCTGGGGCTTGGTAGCACACGCCTGTAAACTCCGTACTTGTACTTGTGAGGCTGAGACAGGAGGATCATAGGTTTGAGGCCAGCCTCAGCCACTTACTGAGACCCTGTTTCAAAATTAAAAAACAAAACAAAACAAAACAGCTGGGGGTATATCTCAGAGGTAGAACATCCCTGGATTCAATCCCCAGTACCACCAAAAAATTTTTTTTAATTTTTAATAATTAAAGAAAATAATTCAGGCATGGTGGTGCACGCTTGTAATCCCAGTACTTGAGAGGTTGAGACAGGAGGATTGTAGGTTTGCAGCCAGCCTCAACAATTTAGTGAGGCCCTCCACAACTTAGTGAGACCCTGTTTCAAAATAAAAGATAAAATAGGGATCTGGGGATGTAGCTCAGAGGTAGAATGTCCCTGGGTTCAATCACACACAAAAAAAGAAAGAAAGAAGAAAGAAAGAAAGAAAGAAAGAAAGAAAGAAAGAAAAGAGAAGAGAAAAAAAGAAAAGAAAAGAAAAGAAAAGAAAAGAAAAGAAAAGAAAAAGGGTTAGGGATGTGGATCAGAGGTAGAACACCCCTGAGTTCAATCCTCAGTACCAAAAAAATAAAATAAAAAATAAAAAAAGAAGACAGAAAAAAGACTTGCAGGTGATGATGCCCAAGATAGTCCTTGGCACACAGCCCATGGTCCCTTAATTCCTCAGTGATATATCCAGATGTGTGGCGTGCACTTAGTCTTGGAAGGGGGTGCCTTGGTACCTGCTCTGGGTGTAGGTTGGTGTTAGACACCTGTGGAATGTGGGCAGCTGGGCCAGGTGTCATGCAAATGGGCCAGGGTCAGCACCTGGTGGGGTGGGAGCACTAACAGTTACTGGGAATTTCCCATGCTTGCAGGTGCTGTACATGCACAAGATGTGTGTGCTTTTGTGTGTCGGGGTTTCCTGGGGAGAGGGTACTCACGCTGCCTGGCCGGGGGTTGGTCTCACTGTCCCTATAAGTGGTCCAGCGTGAAGTTTCTTTGTTCAACTCCTTGTACTTTCCCTTAAAGACATTCTCGATGTCCGTGAGAGAGAAGGCACAAACTGCAGAACTCCTGGTCCCACCGACCTGCCTGAAGACAGCAAGAGGGGACACTGTGGCTTCCTCTGCCATGCCAGCAAGCTACTCCTCCAGCCCTGGCCCACCCTCAGTGAGAAACCTCAGGAGTGTGTGGGCCAGCCTCCAGCTGAGCTGATAAGGGCCAGGAGGGCCCCATGGAGTTCCCTGATCTGGCCCAGAGCCTGGCTCCAGGCCCATCTTAGGATCTGAAATGTGATTATCCTTAATGAGAATTAATTGGGGCACAGGCCCTGGGGTTGCTCCTGCCTGTCCTGCCCAGGCTGGGCTGCACCCGTAGGAAGGGTAGTATAACCAGCTCCAGGCTGGCTCCACAAAGTCCTCTTCTTTGAGTCCTTGGATTCTTGGTCTTCAGAGAGCTTACTACAGTCTGACTACTAGACTATTTGTATGTATGTGCGTGTGTGTGTGTGTGTGTGTGTGTGTGTGTGTGTGTTTTCCTAGGGATTGAACCCAGGAGAGTTCTACCTCTGTGCTACATCCCCAGCCCTATTTTATTTTATTTTTTTTTTGTGCAGTACTGGGGATTGAACACAGGGGCAGTCTACCTTCGAGCTACACCCCTAGCCCTATTTTAGTTTTATTTTGAAATAGGGTCTTGCTAAGGTTGATGAGAGTCTCACTAGTAGCTGATGCCGTCCTCGAACCTGCGATCCTCGTGTCTCAGCTTCCCAAGTACTGGGATTAGAGGTATGCACCACCATGCTTGGCTTATTTTATTGATTTTAATGCTTGGTTTTTGTAACCTTCCTGTCTTTTTTGGAGTTAGGCAGAATATAAACTAGTCAGAACATCTCTGAGCTTTATTTTTTCCCATCTACATAAAGGACATGGGTGAAATTCCTGGGAAATGGTGATGACCAAAGACGTTTGGCTCACATCAGTTCTACCTGCAGGACCCCACGGGCCTCAGATCCCGCGTCCAGCCCTCCTGTTCCTGCCCTACTGCTCACCACTGGGAGGTGAAGACGGCGTAGATTTGGGGAACCGAGGGAGAATCGGCAGGCAGCAGGACCGCGTGGCGGATGACGTTGAAGGGCAGCTGCCCGGGTTGCGCGCACAGCAGCTGGGCTTTCAGGAAGGTGGTCCATTTCTTCTGCAGTAGCTTTTCCCCGCCCACGTCATTCTGCGGATGTGGGCGGAGTCAGGGACGCCCCGCCCCGCCCCTCTCTCATTGGACCTCGAAGCCCGGCCCCGCCTCCTCCACGTCCCCATGCAAGCCCCGCCTCCCTCCCAGGCCGCAGACCTTGCAGACTCGAGCCACCCGGGAGGTGTGCAGCCTCTCGAAGAAGTCGAACTCGCTGGCTGTCTCCTCGAAGAAAAAGTAGACGACCTGGGTGGAAGGGATGGCTGCTACGAAGGAGGCGTCCGCTGCGGGTCCAGGACAAGATGCGCTTAAGGACTGAGCGCCTTGACGGCCTGGCTTCCCCTGGGTGGAAACCCTTGGGTTGGCTCTGGGGGTCAGGGACAGGCTGCCTCGGATCTAGAGAAGGTGTGCAGGTGCGGGTGCGGGTGTGTTTATTTAAGTAAGAGGAAAGCTGCATGAGGACTGGACCTGTGTCTTCTTTCTTGCCATGCCCCCAGTTCTTAACTGCAATGCACCAGAGCCAGGTGGCCAGGACTGGGGAAAGACCCGTGCTGTCTGGGGGTCAGGTCCTTACGGTGCAGCCAGCGGAGGAAGGTGTCGGTCTTGAGGACGGGCTGAGAGCCCAGCGTGCGCATCAGGATGGGCTCGCTGCCCAGGAAGTTGTTCATGGTGCCAGAATAGAGCATCCCATCTAGGGAGGGGGATAAGGGAGGAGAGAACTTAGCAGGCGGACGCCACCTTGCACTCTGACTGGCGTCAGCGTCCATGTGGGTCTTTGGCCTCTTCATTCCTTCGGCACCTTCCTACAGAGCCCAGCTCACCCCACATACACACCAGGCACCTTCTTAGGTGTCTCTGTCCACAGAAAAAGACCAGTGCAGCCTTCCCTGTTTGGGCCTTTCTCCAACCTTTCTCTGGCTATTACCTCACACTCCAGCTGAACCACTTGCCAAACAGAATCCCTCACCTATCTCAGAAAGTGATCGTTTCCTGCTTCCACGCCTTGGGTCCCCCCCTTCTCTTCCTGGAATACTTCCTGGTCTTTCTACCTTTCAAGTCCTCTATCTTTCAAGTTAGGCTCAAAAGCCAAAGGCACCCAGCATTGTGGTGGACTGTAATCCCAGTACGTGGGAGGCTGAGACAGGAAGATCGCAGGTTGGAGGCCAGCCTCAGCAACTTAGCAAGGCCCTTAGCAACTTAGCAAGACCCTGGTTCTTTTTTCCTTTTTTTTTTTTTTTTTTTTTTTAGTACAGGGGATTGAATCCAGGGCGTTATACCTCTGAGCTACACAACCCAGATCTATTTTATTTTTTAATTTGAAACAGGGTCTTAGCCAGGTGTGGTGGCATCCAGGAACTTTGTGTCCAGGAGGGTATGGGGCCATGATTTCTTCTTTGTAATCCCATCAGTACCTAGCCCCATGCCTGGCACCATAGAGGAAGTGTCCACACAAGTGTACATTGGTTGAACAAGTGACCACACTTCAGGTGTCTTCTCTGCCTGACACCCTTCCCACACCCTCATGCTTTTGTGTCTCTCCACATCTCTCTTCGACCTCCTCTGTGGCAATTCCAGTGGGAGCTGGTGGTCGGGATGCCCGATTCTTTCTCTGCTCTTCTGCTCCCAGGCTCCTGGCTTCCTTCCCTGTCCCCTGCCTTTTAGGAGACTATCATATTCCACATGTCACAGAGCAACTCAAGGAGGCAAATGTTGGGCTGAACCAGGAAGCCAGACACTCACCCACCAAGACAGCTGTGTTCTTGTGAGCAGGGTCAAAGGGGCTTTGGCCTTTTCCCTCCATGACCTTGTTCTCCAAGATGGGCAGCAGTTGGGAATCCTGGACTTCCTAGAGGGGGAGAGAGGCTGGGGGCCCAGAACGCCAGGGTCTCACATCTGGGAAATGAGGGGCGTGAGGGAGGAAGGGAAAGGGACAGACAGGGAAGTTGGTCTGGGGCCAGGAAGCTCATGAGGGTCCCGAGGGACCAGAGTTTTCCAGAGCGCAGAGGACAGACCTGGAGTAGGCATGAGAAAGGATGCTGGGGACCTGCGAGCTGGGCGTCAGTTACTCACAATGAAGGTGCAAGCCGGGCTGAAGGCGAAGGTGCCACAGGCGTAGAGATGAGTAGCGTTGAAAGAAACCAGGACGCGGATGAAATTGAAACATGTCTGGGGAGACAGAGAATTCAGGCCTCCAAACCCCTAGGCCCCCAGAGGCCACCCCCATTGTGTTGGCCAATGCTAGAACTGTCCATGCACAACTTTTTTTGTGTGTGTGGTACTGGGGATTGATTGAGCCCAGAGGCATTCTACCTCTGAGTTACACCCCCAGTCCTGTTTTTCATTTTGAAACAGGATCTCACTAAATTGCAGAGAGTCTCGCTAAGTTGCTGAGGCTGGCATTGAACCTGCAATTTTCCTGTCTCAGCCTCCTCAGTACTGGGATTACAGGTGTGCACACAACTTTATAGAACCCGATCCAGGCAATCATTAGACAAAGGCCCTCCTCTGCCTGCCCACCTGTGATGGTCTAGGGACACCAGGGTCTCCACCCACATCCACCCTGCCCCCACTCTTACCTCATTGCTCTTCTTCTTAAAGGCACATTCACTCTTTTTTCTGTCACTGGCCGGCCAGGGTATCTGAAGTGGGGAGTTGGGAAGGGGAGATGAATGGAAATGAGGCCTTCAACTCTTCTTCCATGCCCAACCATCCCCTCCTCAGCTCTGGTGTGATGTTACGGTTAACGTCACGCTGATGGGCAGGAGTAACATCTATTTGTGACCTGGGCTATGACTCTGCTAATACTGATTTGCATCTGGACACAGCTGCGTGATAGAACACAGCCTGAGGAATCAGACAGACCTGAGTTCAGACCAACTCTGTCACTTACTAGTGATCCTGGTCAATCCCATAGGCTACTGGTGGACACAGCTACTGGTGGAGGGAGGTAGCGGTGTCCACAGCCGCAGCTGTCAAACCACACGTTTCCTGGAGAGCTTGCCAAAACATCAATTCCTGCATTTTTAACTGGCACCCCACATGCGCAGGTAGCCAAAAGACCATCTGCTGAGATTAAACTGTAGAATCGACCAGTGATTGCTAGCGCCTTCCCTCCCTTTCTTCCTTCCTGCCCTCTCTCCCTCACATCGCTCCAGTTAGGTGATGATAATACAGAAGCTTCAGTGATTTCTACCAGTGGGTGGATAGCAAATTATTGATATCATTTGAGTCAATGTTTATCATATACCAGTTATTGCCAGATCAGCCATTTTAGCAGTTGACATATATATGTTTTAGCATATATATTATTTTAGCAGTTAACATATATATATATATTTTTTTGGGGGGGGTGGTACTGGGGATTGAACACAGGGGCATTCTCTGAGGTATACCCGCAGCCCTTTTTATTTTCTTTCTTTCTTTTTTTTTCCCCTGTGGTACTAGGGATTGAACCTGGGGGCGTTCTATCTCCAAGCTACACCCCAGCCCTATTTTATTTTTATTTTGAGGCAGAATGTTGCTAGGTTGATGAGAGTCTCACTACTTGCTGAGGCTGTCCTCGAACCTGTGATGCTCCTGACTCAGCCTCCCAAGTACTGGGATTACAGGTGTGCGCCACCACGCCTGGCTCTTATTTTTTCATTTTGAAACAGGGTCTTGCTAGGTTGCTGAAAGTCTTGCTAAATTGCTGAGACTGTCCTCAAACCTGCAATCCTCCTGTCTCAGCCTCCCAAGTGCTAGGATTACAGGTGTGCACAACCATGCCTGGCACAAACAGGTGTTTGTGATACCAATTAGTAATGAGGCCACAACAGTATTTCCTGTCTGTATGTAACAAGAATTGCCAATTACTGCTGATGCTAGATAACAGGGCTTTGGCTGCTATACATCCTGGCACAGGGCAGCGGCAGGCCCCCGCACCCCCAGCTCTCGCCCTATATCCCTGGGCTCCTCACCATGTTCTTCAGGCTCGGGGCTCCTGGATCCTGGATATTCAAGGCTAGAATGGCCTCTCGCGCCCCCACATAGAGAGTGTCTCCATCCCTGCTCAGGAGCAGAGTGTCAAAATCCCGGAGGCCCTTCCTGTGGAAGAAGCTGAGTCCCCTACGTCCATCCCCTGTTGGGAGGTGGGGACAAGGAGAGAGTGAGGAGCAGTCGGTGGGCAGAGACAGAGGTGGGAGGAGGGGAAGGTTGGCAGAGCCGTGCCCCACACCTCAACCCTCTTATCCACCTGCAGCCTCTCCTTCTCTGCCAGCAGCCCCAGGACTTCTGTTTGTGGAGCATACAGTAGAGAGGAGAGACATCCAGAGGGGGTAGTGACAGCCTGGGGATGGGGAAGGGTGGCCCACAGCCCAGACAAACAGGAAAGGAAGAGAGGCACAGTGGGTGCTCTTTCAGACACAGGGAAAGACTCCTTGGTGCCCCCTGAGGGGGAACAGCAGTCAGATGGACAGATAAGGTGTCCCTCGCTTCAAGCAGGAAGGGAAGGTACTGACAGGACTAAGGGTTCTAAGGGTCCCTCATGTCACCTCAACCACCAACCCCGCTTCCTTTCCCTCCATTGTTACAAGAAATTTCCACCCTCAAAAACGTCGCGAACAGGCTGGGTGTGGTGGCCCACACCTGTGATCCCACTACTTGGGAGGCTGAGACAGGGGAATTGCAAGTCTGAGGCCAACCCCAATAATTCAGCAAGACCTTCAGCAACTTAGCAAGACCCAGTCTCAAAATAAAAAATTAAAAGGGGTGGGGATGTAGCTCAGTGGTAGGACCCCTGGGTTCAATCCCCAGTACCAAAGAAAGAAAAAAATCATAAACAGAAAAGAGACATTTTTCTCCTCCCTTCCTGGGGTCTGTGTGGACACACCTGGATATCACCTGGGCAGAGGAAGTGAGCTGGTTGTAGGAGGCTCACTGGGTCTTTTCGTTTACCTAGGTATAGCATGGTGGAGTGTGCACACACACGTGTGTGTGTGTGTGTGTGTGTGTGTGTGTGTGTGTGTGTTCCTGCCCCTTAGCACACAGACAAGGGAAAAGGAGCTCTTCCCATCCTCTCATTAACACATTTGCACTTTTGCATTAGTTAGAGGACTGACTAGCTAATTGTTACCTTTGCGGGCTCAGGGAGACTCAGACAAGGATCAAGAAGAGAAGCCAGGAATAAAGAGGGGAAGGTGCTAGAAGGGAGATCTTAGGGTTAGTGGTCTCCTGGAGACCAGGTCTCCCCCCAGAACTGTGTCCACCCCCCAGTTACTGAACTGACCGCCCTGCTGCACAGTTTTCTGATGGCTCACCCTGCTTACCCCCAAGGCTGTGATTCCCTTGAGATCAGGGGAGGAGTCTTATCCACTCAACACAGAAGAAGCCCCGCCATCAATGGGCACCAGGTTCCCCCAGAAAGATGCTAAAGGAGAGCAGCCTCTGCAACTCCTACGGGGCCCAGGTCCTTGCCCGAATCTTCCCCCAGGAGGTGAGAGGGCCAGCGGTCCCTGAGCTGCGCCTGCAGGGTCTCCAGACCCCAACCTGGCCGGGCCACTCTGAGCACTTGTACTCCTGGTGCCCATGGACATGTCCTGGTCTAGTGCCATCTCTGTGGTTGGCCTGGGCCTGGCGTGCCCTGGGTCACCGGGTCCACAGATGATGTTCTAGCATGGGCTTTGACTTTGGGACATCTGGGAGTGTGAAAGAAGTTAAAGGTTTAATGCCCTGCTTGAGCCAGGTGTGGTGGCACATGCCTGTATCCCAGTACTTGGGAGGCTGAGACAGGAGGATCACTCTCAGCAACCTAGGGAGACCCTCCCTGGTTCAAAATAAAAATAAAATAGGGCTGGGGGTGTAGCTCAGAGGCAAAATGCCCCTGGGTTCAATCCTCAGTACCAAAAGTAAGAAAAAGGGGGGGTCACTAGGTTTTCGGTACTTTTGGAGTAGTGCTCAGTTCCCATCGACCCGAGGCCCCTCCATCTGTGCTCAGGCAGGGCGCCTCTGGGTTGGTATTTCTATTTCTGGCTGTCTCTTCCTCTGCAGCCCTCTGTTGTTCCCTGCCTCTCTCTAGGCACCTCTGTTTCTCCACACCCCCTTCCTCCGTCTCCCTCTCCCCCTCTCTCCTTCCTCCACCCCTCCAGCTCTCCCCTGCCCTCCCCACACTTCCTGGCCATCAGACACTTACCTGAATAGTATCTGACCCTGGGCACGGGCCCCTGCCCACCACTCCCAGCAGTCGGTGGTGGCGGTGACAGCAGCAGCAGGAGCAGTTGGAAGGAGAAGAGACTCAGGAAGCGGCAGGGGTCCAGGCCCGGGGCTGGGAGGGCCATGCTCGGCCAGAGGCTGTCACTAGACGGCTCTAGAGAAGCAGGCACCCGGGCACTTTCTGGGTGAGCAGTTCTTACCACATCCCCCCTGAGCACCAATCACAGAGCCCCAGGCAGCAGAAGTGCTTGTGTCGGTGGCAGGGGACTCAGGGAAGGGGCAGTTCCCTATCTGGAAGAGCCCTGGTCAAGCCTCATTTCCATCACACTCACGGGTCTCAGACCCCTCTGGATAGAGACCCCTGCCACCCATCCCGCCCCTTTTGGTCTCTTCCAGCTTCTAGCCCCGCTCTGCTGTTTCACACTTTGCTCTCAGGGAAGTCCCTGTGCCTCTTTCCTCCTGCCATATCCCAGGTCCCAAACCCTTGCCTGGCCCTAAGCAGGGGACTTTCTGGGCAGCAGGTTCCTGTATTCAGAATCCCACAAATACACTCAAAATATAATCTCTCAGCCAGGCATGGTGGCGCACGCTTGTAATCCTAGTACTTGGGAGGCTGAGACTGGAGGATCACAGGTTCAAGGACAGCCTCAGCAATTTAGTGAAGCTCTCGGCAACCTAGTGAGACCCTGTTTCCAAATAAATAAAATCGGTCTGGGGGTGTAGCTTGGAGGTAGAATGCCTCTGGGTTCAATCCCCAGTACCAAAAAAAAAAAAATCTCTCTTGCCAAGAGTGGTGGCTCACACCTGTAATCCCAGTACTTGGGAGGCTGAGACAGGAGGATTGCAGGTTTGAGGCTAGCCTTGGCAACTCAGTGAGACCTTCATCAATTTAGCAAGACTCTGCTTCAAAATAAAAAATAAGCCGGGTGTAGTGGTGCATGCCTGTAATCCCAGTATTTGGGAGGCTGAGACAGGAGGATTGCAGGTTTAAGGCCAACCTCAGCAATTTAGTGAGATTTGCAGCAACCTAGCAAGACCCTGTTTCAAAACAAAAAATAAAAATAAGGGGCTGGGGGTGTAGCTCAGAGGTAGAATACCCCTGTGGTTCTGGTCCCCAGTACCACAAAAAATTTTAAAAAAAATAGAAAAGGGCTGGGGGGGGTATAGATTGGAAGTAGAATACCCCTGGTTTAACCCCAGTACAAATAATAATAAAAATCATTAAGGGCTGGGGGTGTAGCTCAGAGGCAGAACACCCTGGGTTCAATCCCCAGTTCCAAAATAATAATATTTTTAAAGGGTTGGGGTATAACTCAGAGGTAGACTGCCACTGGGTTCAATTCCCAGTACCCCCAATATATACATAATTGTATATATATATATATATATATATATATATATATGTAAAACCTCTCCTACCACTTTCAGATCTATTGACACCTTGTACCGCACTCTCCCCTCAGACTTGGTGGGGGGACCAGGTCTGAGCCAACCTGTTCTCAGCTGTCCCCCAGCCCCCGGGGGACTCAGAGTCTTTGCACTCAGGTCTGCCAGGCCCTCTTATTTCTAGAAAGGGATGCAAGACCATCCCGCCATCCTGGCCCTCAGCATTTCCTGGGTGCCAGCCAGCCATCTCCCCACCTCACAGGTCACCCCTCTCTCCCCCGTTGGCGCCCCCACAGCATCTTCCGCCCAGACCACCAACTGCAAGCCTCCCGCCTCGCCTCACATACCTGGGACCAGCCACAGTGGGAAACCCCGGTGTGCAGACTCTGGGGAGGGGGTGCCATCCAAGAGAAAGGAGGAGGGGGTTCCCGGGCCCCAGAGGTAGGGAACAGAGGGCTCAGCCTGGCTGGACGGAGAGCACAGCCCTCCAGGGGCCCATCCTGCTGAAAGCCAGCACAGCCTGGGCCAGGGAAACCAGAATTTCCACCTCGAGTTGTGACAGATCCTGGCTTGGGCGGAAGTTGGTTGGGAGGGAAAAATAGAAAGGCTCCTCTGTGGAGACACACCTCTCTCCCTCCCTCCTCTTGCCTCAGTCTATCCAGAAATTAGAAAAGGCCCTTTGAGGTCATTTCGGCCATCCCCCTGCCTCTGTACCACATCACACCCAGTCGTCTCATCAGCTTAGCTGTGGTTTCTGCTCTTGCTCAAGATCTCCCAGATAGGGAATATGATTTCATCTTTCATATTTCTCTTTTCACTTTACCCATATGGTGGGGTCTCACCCTTCCTACCTACTGGGAAGTCCCTACAGGAGTTTAACCTTCAAACTGCCCACTTTTAGTGAGGCCACAATCTTTAAAAGATGAAACAACTGTATCGGGCCCTTGCCCATGACTCTGCTGAGGAAGTCCCTCCTGCGGTTAATCGTCACCATTCCCAGGGTGGCAACAGGGCAGTGGGAAGCCCAAGAAAGTTCCCATCTGACCCCATGCTTAATGGAAAATACTTTTGAGGCACCCAGTCCCCAGTGGTAGCTGTTCATCCCTCCCCAGAGGCTCCAGGGGGAACCTCATAATGCGGGGTTAATGAGGAACTAGGGGCCCCACTGCCTATAAAGTGGGTAGGTTCCTGCCCACTCAGCCCGGTCAGCTGACAGCAGGTTAAAGAGATGTCCCAGGGCCAACCAGACTCCAATAAATAACCCACCTCCATCTTAAAGGCACATTCCTCACCACCAGGAAGTCCTTCCTGTGGTTTAACTGCCATCCCTTCTGCTGCAGCACCAGGCTACTCTGTAGAAGAATTCCTATCCAGAGCCATCTTTCTTTTCTTTTCTTTTCTTTGTGTGTGTGTGTGTGGTACTGGAGATTGAATCCAGGGGCATTCTACCTCTGAGCTATACCCCAGTCCTATTTTATTTTTTATTTTGAAACAGGGTCTCACTAAGTAGCAGAGGGCCTCACTAAGTTGCTGAGGCTGGCCGCAAACCTGTGATCCTCCTGTCTCAGCCTCCGAAGTCCTGGGATTACAAGTGTGTGCCACCACGCCTGGCCAGAGTCATCTTTCTTTTCCCTCTGCTCCCATCAACTCTCAATTCCCCAGGGGTTGGTCTCAGACAGACTCCCTCCTGACAACCATTTCTGTCAAGACTTGCATAAGATTCCCCCAAAAATCTCCTGGAGGCTGGTTGCTAGGTCCCTGCCAGGCTCTCAGAATCAAGGGGAGACTTGCATTCCCCTGACCCCATCTTCAGTGTCTCCTCCACCCCCAAAATCAGATTTCAGGAACCAACCTGCCCCAGGACCTCTCTGCTTCAGCAGCGTGGCTTATCTGGGTCACTGAGTGGAGTTTCAATAGGGAAGGGGGGGAGGTTCCAGAACCATCTTCCCCTCCAGTGCCCTGTTCATCTCCCAGCCCCAGGCCTGCTCTCCCCACCTGTCCAGCCAATATGAACACTTCACCCTGCCGGGCTTCCTTCTTCCCAGCAATCTTAGCAGGCTGGTGTCACCACAGTCCCATTATAGAGAAGGAGAGGCCTGGGGAAGGGATGGAGCTAGTGACATTCAAATTTACCTAATTCCAAAGCTAATCTTGGGGCTGAGAATGTAGCTCAGTGGTTCAGCCTGGCATATAGAGGTCCTGGGTTTGATCCCCAGTATTTCAATCAATCAATCAATCAATCATCAATCAGCTAATTCCTTAGCCACATTATCTAGAGCCCAGCAACCTCAGACCCTCCTCCTGCCCCCATTCTGGGAAACTCAGTTCCGAGCCACTTGGATGAAGAAGAAGACCGTCCGGGGTGGGAGGGTAGCAAGCTCTATCTCATCTAGCCTAAAAAAACCCCATTATCTCCCCAGCGATGCCTGATCAGAGGGCACAGAAACCTCCCAGAAGAGGGGCCATGGGGTGCCACCCCTGCCTCCACCAGTGCCTCCTTCCAGTCAAGTCCAGCTGAAGATCTGGAATGGGAGGGAGGGCGCGCTGCCCCCAGCAGGACGTCCGGAGTCACATCCAAAGTCTGACAGGTCGCAGCTGGCACAGCCCACAGCCTGGGCCTGTACAGCCACACCGGCCCCATCCTCAGAAGGGCACACCCTCGGCCTCATGCTGTCTGGAAGGTCTTACTAATTTTTGAACTAGGGGCCCACATTTTTCTCGGGGGCTGGGCCCCACAAATTACGCAGCAGGTCCCGGGCCGCAGCTTCCAGGAAGCTCAGAGTCCGCAGGGCGCCGCCCCCTCCCTTCTGGTACAAATGAGGGAACTGAGGCCAGGAAGAGGAAGCACCCTGGCTGAGGTTGGAGCCGGGCAGCAGGTCAGGTGGGTGGCGTGGGGGTCAGGTGGTCAGGGATCGGATCTGGGGGTTCCCCAGCTCATTTCTTAAGGAAACCTGGAGCCCCGTCTGGGCCCCCCCCCCCAGCCACACGAAACAAGGCAGAGTCCAACCTCTCGCCGCCTGGGTTCAGCTCCTCCCCCGCAGCCTCTATACCTCAAGACAGTGTACCCCATTTGGGCCAGGCGCTATTGCCAGAGACCTAGACATGGGGGCGGAGGTGGGAGGAGAGAGCCAGCGCTCGCTTCCCACCCGCCCCGCCTACCTGGGAGCCCCGACCTAGCCCTGGGTCTCTGTCTCTTCCCAGCCCCTGTGGAGCGTGGCTGCCACACTGAGAGAAGGGGACAGAGGCCACTCCTGGTCTCGCTGGTGACTCAACAGTCCATCTCCCCCCTCCCCGTTTGTTCCCCCTCCCAGCCCAGAAGAGCAGACTTGGGGAACACCTGCTTCCTGGCCCCCCTTCCTTAGCCCCACGGCCCTGTCTCTCCACTGCCCTCTTTTTATGATCACAAGCAAGTCAAATCAACTTGTATGTATTGAGTGTCTACTGTATGTAGGCAGGAGGGGTGTCCCCAAGCCTCTGCATCCCTGGAATCCTCCCACCTCCTCCCACCCCTGCCATCTCCCGCCTTCTCGCCACCCACACAGCCTGATCCCTTGGCCCCCCTTACCCAGAGCCTCCCGGGTCCCTTCCTCCAGCCAGACTAGAGCCGGGAGGCTGCGTGAGTATCGCACACAATGGCTCGACCCCTCGTCTGCCCCCTCCTCAGGGCAGAGCCAGCGCCAGACAATGGCCCGCCCTCTCCTTTCAGAGCCGTCTGTCTGCGCTCAGCCTCTCTTACCTGGAACTGGGAATGCCGCTGCGTTTCCCTCCCCCTGGAATGCCCGGCGTTCCAGTCTCCCAGTGCCTGGTCCCTGCCACACCCCCACCCCCATCCCCAACCCCATCCCGCCTCACTGGTCCTTAGTCACCATGGCGACCGCATCTCTAAGTGGGAGGGACCAGAATCTCCCCATATTCTTCCTCCTCCTCCCGTGTCCCACTGCGCCCCACCTTCTGTGGCTCCGGAATCCACATGTGTGGAGGAGGAGGGGTTCCAGATGGGGGGGAGGGCAGGCAAGGAGAGGGTACTTTAGCCCCTGAGTCTCTGCTGGGCTTCCTGACCCACCTTCAGGCAGGCACCATGGTACAGATGCTCCCCAGCTGGCTTCCGCTGGGGCCGGCTTCCCTTTATGGTCAGTTTCTCTCGGTTTCCTTCTTCCCTGGGAACTGTGTAGGGGAGATACACCTGTGTGCCAGCCTGGCTGCAAGCAAATGCAATTTATCAATGTGGATGCAAATGAGCACATAAATAACATATATGCAAATAAACCAAGGGTCAGGGTCTCTCAAGAAGCCCAAGAAAGCTGGGTGTGGTGGCACGCCCCTGTCATCCCAGTACTTGGGAGGCTGAGACAGGAAGATCACAGGTTCAAAGACAGCCTCAGCAAGTAGTGAGACTCATCAATATAGCGAGACCCTGTTTCAAAATACAAATAAAAAATAGGGCTGGGGGTGTAGCTCGGAGGTAGAATGCCCCTGGGCTCGATC
>PVJS01046586.1:0-15764 GCA_004027185.1 Glis glis
GCTACATCCCCGGTCCTATTTTTTATACTTTATTTTGAAACCGGGTCTCACGAAGTTGCGGAGGGCCTCACTAAGGAGAGAGAGAGAGAGAGAGAGAGAGAGAGAGAGAGAGACAGAGAGAGAGCGCATGCGCGAGCTGAGGCTGGCCGCGAACCCGGATCCTCCGGTCTCCGCCTCCCAAAGTACTGGGATTACAAGCGTGTGCCACCACACCCGGCTTTTTCTTATATTTTGATTACCTCTGGCTGTAAACTTGCAGAACGTCTGATGGTTGCACTTTAGCCATCTCATTTACAGAGCAGAGTCTTCCATGGTTGATTCCACCATGGAAGGCAGAGTCAGTTATAATAGAGGCCAGATGGATGGACAGCCACATTGTCCAGTTCCCCACATCCCCTGTAGTAGATAGTGCACGTCATCAAAAACAACACAAGAATCAACAACTGAACCAAAAGTTCTTACATACGTTCCTAAAGTAACTGCAAAACACAATTTAACATAAATGGTCAGATAAGCGGATTGCTTGTCACCACTGCTGAAATTGTGAGCCACAAGGTGGCAACTCTTCCTTAATACAGAAACTTTCTTTTAGAATGCTATGAAGTTCATTGATAAGGGCAGTTATCGAGAGATCTGGGAGAATGATTGGCTAAAGAAAGAGGTAAGTGGAATTTATCAAAACAGTTTTTTTCTTTCTCTTTTTTTTTTTTTTTGCGGTACTAGGGATTGAACCCAGGGGCATTCTACCTCCAAGCTACACCCCCAGCCCTACTTTTTTATTCTTTATTTTGAAATAGGGTCTCACTAAGTTGCGGAGGGCCTCACTAAGTAGCTGAGGCTGGCCGCGAACCCGGATCCTCCTGTCTCAGCCTCCCAAGTACTGGAATTACAAGCGTGCGCCACCACACCTGGCTCTTTCTCATTTTTTTAACTGAAGTGACTTTGAATTATAAACTAAAGCCATTGGGAAAAGCATGGAACTTTGACCCAAATAAGGTCAAACTCGAAGTCCTAATCTTATTACAAGTTGTTACTCAACAAATACCATAAGTAATCTCAATAACGATGAGAAATA
The DNA here is from genome assembly GCA_004027185.1 of Glis glis. Lineage (NCBI taxonomy): Eukaryota > Metazoa > Chordata > Mammalia > Rodentia > Gliridae > Glis > Glis glis. The sequence continues at coordinate 1,076 of PVJS01046586.1, forward strand.
TTGGGGGTTTATGATTCACACACTATATTCAAACATGCAAAGTTTCTTTATGTCCTAAACTGCTTTCTCATGAGGCTACTTCCTCCTGGGTGATGGAACAAGGCTAAAGGAGCGTTCTAACTGTTGAGTTAAATCTTCTCTTTTGGATGATGTGGTCTCCTTAGGGCAAATGTTCAGTCTTCTAGGTTTCCTTTCTTGTCCCTTATCTTCTCCAAGATGACCCTTCAATGGCTAGGGAAGAGGGCCCTACATGACTCTTTCACGAGGATGCTGCTAAAGAGGGCTCAGAGCCACGGCCTTTCTGCTGGAAAGGAAGTGCTCTGAGGTCTTCCTGCACCGGTGGCTTCTGAAGTGGACCGCACTGGCCCTTGGACATCGTGTTGCAGCCAACATCAAACCCACAGTGCAGCCATTTACCTGTGCTCAAAATGTCCCCACCCACAGCAGCCTCTACATCTCACACAACCCGGTCTTCAGGCTCTCTTCACACCTCTTTCTCAAGAACATACAAGAACTGCTGAACCCAGGTGTGCTGCTTGGACTCAGCTGTGTGCCTGTCTCCCCATTATTAGTGTGGTAGAACTGCTCTTGCTGGTCACCTGAGGGTTTCTAGACCCGAGTCTCTCAACCTCCACACTCTTGACATTTTGAGATGGATAATTCTTTGCTATGAGATATTGTCCTGTTTTCCTGACATTGTGCATGCTGATCCCTCTGCCCTTATCTTCTTACTCTCACCTGCCTGGAAAACCCCAACTCTTCCTTCAGGCAGACTTTGATGACCAATTTCCTTGCAAATCATTTTTAAGTCTCTTGGGAAGTCTGGAGTGCTCCTTCCCCAGTGTTTTCTTGCTTTGCTGATTTCTCATTAAAATATGTTGAAATTGTGTGTTAATGAATCTTTGTTCTTAATAAACAGAGCAGGCCATGTCTTTTCAACTATATATCCGTGGTACCTGATAAATATTCTATGCTTATTAAATAGTTATTGAACTAGGCATGGTGGCCTGTCATCCTAATACTTGGGAGGCTGAGACAGGAGGATTGCAGCTTCGAAACCAGCCTTAGAAAATCAATGAGACCCTGTTTCAAAATAACAATTCATTAATTTAAAGGACTGTAGATATATCTCAGAGTGCAGATATATCTCAGAGGTAGAAGTCCCCGGGTTGGATCCCTAGTACTAAGAAAAAATAGTTATTGAGTGAATGAATGTCAGTAACTATAGATATACTCATTGAAGGGATGAAGATCCTAGGTGAAGGAAGAAGTTGTGTTAAAACCTTTGTGAATTATGTTGTGGTTCAAGATGACAGACTGTATCCTGTCTCTCCTGAGGGCTCAGTGAAATAAAATTATAGAAATACAAAAAGGAACTCGTCCACAAAGAGAATGGGAGGAGTTAATTAGGAGGTGAGGTTTCAGCAATTTTCTGGAAGACAAAAAGCAGATGTGAAAGCATGCTGTTGAATGAAACCAGCAGATAATATTTGGTCCAGATGTTACAAGAGTGCTACAGAGAATGTGCAAAACCCAGTCTGCTTTTGGAAACCTGGGGAATTCTCTGCTCAGAGTCTGTGTGTACTATAGATGGTAGGAATGGGAACTGGAGTAGGAAACGAGTATTACATGATGGTCTACAACAGTAAGCACCCACAGAACCTGCTACCACTCCCCTCATGCAGAAGAAAAGTGCTGACTCTTGGACAGAGAACCTGAAAGCTGTCCTCTGAGAACACTGAACGAATTATCTGATAAGAGCTAAGGTTTCTAGTGTAGACAGTAGATATTTCTGTGAAAAAAAAAATCTTCCTATCAGGGCATTTAGGAGGCCACAAACCAATATTCTACTTTTGTCTCTCATCCTAGAATAGCATTGGTCAGTTCACCTGCCCTGATGTTTCAAAAACTGAGTCCTCAATTCATGTTCCCATTGAGAGAAACATGAAAACAGACCTACTCAGACCTACTTACAGAGTGATAGAGAAAATCCACACCATTCCCCAGACTTTTTTGCGGGGGGGTACAGAGGATTGAACCCATAGCATTTGAACCCAGGGGCATTCTACCTCTGAGCTACACCTCCATCCCAATTTTATTTTTTTATTTTGAAACAGTGTCTCACTAAGTTTCTGAGAGCCTTGCTAAGTTTCTGAGGCTATCCTCAAACCTGTAATCCTCCTGTCTCAGCCTCCCAAGTGCTGGGATTACAAGCATGCTCCATCACACTTGGCCCTAGACCTTTCGTAAATATGAACACACAACCAAGGGCCACCAAGCATAGGAATACAACCAGCACAACAGAAGAGAAAAACCAAGTGAACTAATAATAACAAAGTAAAAAGCAAACAGTAATAACAGAAACTGTCCCTGTTCTTTAAGGAAGTAGAAAACATTTACAGAATTGAAAAGATCTTTTTTTAGTGTCAGAAAATTTGAGAAGGCATTTTATTTAGAAAACAAGACAAAAATAATCAAATATAAAATAAGAAACAAAGAACAATCTCTCAGAACAAGGAAGAGAATACAAGAGGGGGGAGACATTTAGAGTATTAATGTAAGATGTACAATATTAGCTGGGCGTGGTGGCGCATGCTTGTAATCCCAGTACTTGGGAGGCTGAGACAGGAGGATCCGGGTTCGCAGCCAGCCTCAGCTATTTAGTGAGGCCTTCCACAACCTTAGTGAGACCCTGTTTCAAAAATAAAGAATAAAAAATAGGGTTGGGGGTGAAGCCCGGAGGTAGAATGCCCCTGGGTTCAATCCCCAGTGCCGCCAAAAAAAAAAAGATGTACAATATTCAAAGAATAATTCCAGAAGGAAAAAGTAGAGGGAATGAAATCATCAATGAAATAGGATATGAGTTTGCAGAACACCAAGAACAAAGGGAAAATCCTAAAAGTTTCTGGCAGAATGTGGTGTGGTAGAGAGGAAATTAACTGTAAAGGAATAAGAACCAAATGGCGTTCCATTTTCCAAGAGTAAAGTGCAGAAGGAAAATGATTTTCAACATGGAATTCTATACTCAGTTAAACTAGATTAATAGCACAATGAAGATATTTTCAGAAATGCAAGCACTCAGAACATTTACTTCTCCATCTTCCTCAGGAATTTACTTAGTGTTCTTCAGCAAAAAAAGATAGCAAACTGAGTAAAACAGTAAACAATGTACTTCCCAGGACACCAGGAAAGAAACATCTGAGGATGATAACTGTCCTGCAAGCCTAAAAGCATCCAGATTGAAACTGTTGTCACTTCCTGGCTCCAAACCCACATAGTCAGCAACCAGCTGTGCAAATCCACCTAAATGCACCCCAGACATCTCCAACTCCTAGATGACTTCATCCTCCCCAGCCCCAAACCACCTCTGCTGCTGTGCTGTCTGCCCCGGCTAAGGATCCCACCATTCCCAGTCACCCAAGCCAGCAACACGGGGGCATCTTAGAAATTTCCTTTTCACCTCCACAGCCAGAGGCTCCTGAGGCCCATCGGTTCTACTTCCAACCACCTCTCCTTTACTTCTGTGCCACTGCCCTACCTCAGGCCCTCATTATCTCTTACTCACATCTTTAAGTTGTGTCTTACCTGCCCCCTGCCAAAAATTTCCCTTTCTCCTTCACACTACTTAAGAGACATCGTTCCAAAACATAAACCTTATCGCGTCGGTCTTTTGCTTAAAATTTTTCCATGACCAACTCTCCAGCCAATATATAATTGAATATAAAAATATAAATAAATATAGATAGATAGATAGATATATTGTTTGGGGGGGGACTGGGGATTGAACACAAGGGCATTTTATCTCCAAGCTACACCCCCAGCTATTTTTGCTTTTTATTTTGAAACAGGGTCTTGCTAGGTTCCTAAGGGTCTTGATAAGTTGCTGAGGCTGGCCTCAAACCTGCAATCCTCCTGTCTCAGCTTCCCAAGAACTGGGATTACAGGCATACGTCACCACGCCCGGCTGTGCTTTCCATGGTATTGTCAGCTATCTTCAAACTGCCTTTATAAAGTTATGGTGAAGAGAAATTCATACTGTCCCCCAAAACAAATCAGGATGAATCTCCAATTTAAAATAAGGTATTAATTAAAAAAAAAAACTCAGCGGGGCGTGGTGGCACACGCTTGTAATCCCAGTACTTTGGGAGATCCGGATTCGCGGCCAGCCTCAGCTCTCTCTCTCTCTCTCTCTCTCTCTCTCTCTGTCTGTCTGTCTCTCTCTCTACTTAGTGAGGCTCTCCGCAACTTCGTGAGACCCGGTTTCAAAATAAAGTATAAAAAATAGGGCCGGGGGTGTAGCGTGGAGGTAGACCGCCCCTGGGTTCAATCCCCGGTACTGCAAAAACAAGCAAACAAACAAAAACCTCAAAGTGGAGCCAGGTATGGTAGTACACATCTGTAATCCCAGTACTTGAAAGGCTGAGATAGGATGATCGCAGGTTCAAGGCCAGCTTCAGAAACTTAGCTAGACTCTCAGCAACATAGCGAGACCCTGTTTCAAAATAAGAAATAAAAAGGGCTGGAGGTATAACACAGAGCTAGTCTACCCCTGGGTTCAATCTCCAGTACCAAAAGAAAAAGGAAAAAAAAATCCTCAAAGTGGGAATAATAGTTAAAGAGTATTAGAGAGAAATTTAGTTCTTGTACTTCTATTAAATATAGCAGTATGATACCATAATATTTTGACTCTTAATTTTTTAAGATGTCATAGATCTTAGGTTTAGGAAAACTATAAAAATTTATGTGGCTAAAGCCACAAATTATGTTTTGCTTTATTTTTTACTTCTCATAACTCAATGGAAATAAAAGACAGAAAAATGTCAAGTTTAATTGAATCACAGACAAAAAGAGCTTGGTAATAAAGGATAAATCATTTTAAGGAAATTCAATAGATTTAACTTCTATTTCAGTAAGTATTCATTTTGGTATTATTAAATTTACTCACAAAATTAATTAAAACTATTTCTGGTTTATAAGCATTAGCCCAAGAATTAAAAATTGCCTGGAAACAGAACAATGTATGTCAATTTCTTTGGACAAGGTTTAGAATGAGTAACAAAGGATATTTAATAATGCAATGCTTGAAAATATTTCTTCATTTAACTATTTCTCAAAAATGACCCAAAACTTAGATGTCTGGGAAGGATACCAAGATGCCTTTTTGCGTGATTTTTAATATCTGGGTTTATTTAGCATGCTCATTAGGAAAACGAAAATTGGAATTTCCAAGTGACTAAAACTAACTTAACAAATGGAAAGTCGTAGACAAAGGGACTCAAGGAAGTCGGCAATCAGAGACTCAAGTATGAGAAGGCATAAGGCTCATGTGGATCTTTCTGAAGGAAATTTCAAGAATATATATTTTTTACTTATAGTAGTTTTAACTACATTATCTTTCCTGGTTTCTATGTACATTTCTTAGTATTTAAGGGAAGGTGGTCTTCCACTTTCCTCCTTTTTGCTTTCTTACCCCAGAAATCTAAAGGTATTGGTATAATTATGAAAAGGATCTAGTTTCCATTTCCCTAAAATTTCAAAGGGCTGGGCGATTGATGAGAACATGACTTAGAACTCTAAAGGGGGAGGTGCTGTCATAGGATATCCTTAGCTTGAAAGGTTGGATGTTACTCCCCAAAAGGGACCTCATTCCCAACTTTGGAAAGAGACCAAGAACTATGTGTGCTGCCTCCCAAGCATGCCAAGCCCTTAGGTCAAACATTTCCAAATGTTCTATTATTTGTCTCTGTTTACAACCTCTGACTATAATTTCTTTCTCACTCTTTGACATTTTGAAAATCATAAATCTTTCCTAAATGCATTCAAGCTTGGAATCAAGTTAATTATCTCTTAACATATGAGATCCTAAAATATTACCCCTAGCTTTGTAATTTTGTATTATGGACCTAAGTGGTTTTGCTAAATTATTTGAGGCAGGTAAATACATATACTTTTCTTTCTAACTCCAAACCACCAACAATGTTTGAGCCTTTTCTGTGACACTGGTACTGCTTTATATTGAATTATTTGTGGCTTTGTTTACTGGATTATAAGCCATCATGAGGGCAGGAGCCATGCCTTATTCATCTTTGTATCTTTCTACATCTAGCTCAGAACCTTGCCCATATAAAAATTCACATATTTAATAAATGACTTATGGAGTAAGAGATATGCATGTGATAATTTGATGAATGCTTCAAGATTTCAAAATACAGTTAAGTCTCAGGGACAAAGTAGAAAATGTTAGTCATTTCCTCTTAAGTGCTCATCTCAATTGGACTCTTGGCAACTCCTGACAAGAGATAGTGAATCTAAGCCCCTGTGCCTTTTTTGTTTCATCTCATTCCCTCAAAGTTCTTATTACTTCCTCCATATTATGTACTTGTCTACTACTCTCACCAGCCTACCACTCTCTATTTTATGCTCTTAGCTCTAATTCTCCTCCTGTCTGATCTCTGCATGACGCCTCCTGGTAGCTCGTGTGCTTTGGGTGGCAGAGTGGTGAGCTAGGGGCTCTACCTAACAACATTTTTCTATATATGCTTCCCATCATCAATCCTTGTTTAGACAAAAGCTATCAAAATTCATGTCTTAAAAATTGATGAAAGACTCTCAGCAACTGAGTGAGACCCTGTTTTCAGAAAAAATAAAATAGGGCTGGGGATGTAGCTCAGAGGTAGAATGCCCCTGGGTTCCATCCCCAGTACCACACACACACACAAGACTTAAGTCTATCAACAGAACTGGCAAATTCTGTTCATATTTGAGTTAGTCATATTTCCTCTGAAAACATTAACTAAGCCTGCTATGTCTAGTAATGGCCTATCATCACCTTGAGAATAAAAAACCAGGCTTTTTAGAATTACTTATTATTATCATTATTATTATTGTTATGGTACTAGAGATTGAACCCAGAGGCATTCTATCTCTGAGATACACCCCCAGTCCTGTTTTATTTTTTATTTTGAAATAGAGTCTCACTAAGGGTCTTGCCAAGTTGCTAAGGCTGGCCTCAAACCTGCGATCCTCCTATCTCAGCCTCCCAAGTACTGGGATTACAGGCGTGCACCACAGCGCCTGGCTCTTTGGCATTGTATAACCCTTCCCTAGTTGTCCAGTTCCTCTCCTGTTTCTCCACACTCCAATTTTGTACGTATGCACATCAAAATAAGTATGCCTTTGTACATGTGGTTCTTCCTACCTAGAGAGCATCTTCGTGAGTCTCCCCAAGGAATCCCTACTCAGCTTTCAAGATGCGGATTAGATGTTATCTCTTCTATTAAATTCTCTCTTATCCCCAAACCTAACAGAAATAGTGTGTGTGTGTGTGTGTGTGTCTCCTCCCACAGTAGCGGGATAGCTTCCGTTATGGTTTTTATCACATCATTTTCTGTTTTTATCACACTTTCCCACTAGGCTAAGAGATCCTAGAAGGTTATTGTATTCTGTTGTTTATTTGTTCACCAAGGGTAATATAGTTTCTGATACACAGTAGGCATACAATACAATCATATAGCTATTTTTCTTACCTGACATAAAAGACTTTATAACAATCTTGATGGAAAACTGGGGCCCTAATGAATGGACAAATAGTATTTCATGTACCTGACATTTATTGGAACTACCTCAGTGCTCAGAAAGAACATAATTATAGAGGCTGATAGAAAGCTGTTAGGCCTAGCCAGGTGTGGTGGTGCATGCCTGTAATCCCCATATTTGGGAGGCTGAGACAAGAGGATCAAATGTTTAAGACAAGTTTTAGCAATTTATAGCAAGGTCCTCCACAACTTAGTGACACCGTGTTTCAAAATATAAAATAGGGCTGAGGGTGTAGCTCAGAGGTAGAATGCCCTGAGTTCAATCTCCAATACCACACACACACACACACACACACACACACAGAGGAGGAGGAGGAGGAGGAGGAAGAGGAGAAGGAGAAGTGAGGAGGGAGGAGGAGGAGGAGGAGGAAAAGGGGGGAGGGAGGAGGAGGAGGAGGGGGAGGAGGAGGAGAAGAAGAAGAAGAAGAAGAAAGCAAGTAAGTTATTAGGCCTGTGCTTCTCTTTTTAAAAATACATCATAACATAGCATTTTTCCAGCATATCATGTTTTCACTATATTGTTTATAATTATCCTTAGATGGGTCCTCATTTAGCTACCAATATATCATGTTGCTGAATTAATTAGCCTTGTTTTCTTATTTATCTCTGCCTCTAGCTCTTATATATGTTCAGCAGTGTTTTTGAAGTGTAGAAAAGGACAAATCTTGCTTTCCTGTAATAACTGCCTAACCATGAAACAAGTTCTGCTAATGAACTAGAAAAGAGCCCCACCTATTCCTTTGTACAGAGGAAAGACAAAGCAAGCTCAGTAATAAATAAAACACGATAGAGCTTCCCCTCAGGCAAATGCACTTTCAGAGTTAAATTTGCTATAGAAGGGTTTCTAGCACCAAATCAATGAGTACTAACATCCATTCTCTTCTTCTGAGGACAGATTGAAATTCACAGGAAGGAAGTTGAAGCATTAGAAAATACCATTCATGAACTGCAAGAAGAAAACTTGTTGCTTATTGATCAACTATTCAGCTGTAGACTTGTGGATCTCAAAATACCCAGGTGAAAGTCATTAACATATATGGAAAGTGTTTTATAAACATTTGTATCTATGAAAAGTTCCATGTTTTTCTTTAAAAAGATGATTTAATTCTTCAGTGCTCGAATCAGATTGCAATAGTCAAAAAGAAAACTCACAAAATGGCCATGATGAAAGTATAAGAGTATCACTATTGACCATTGTGTAAATTTTGACCTTTCTGCCAATGCACTATAGTCATAATAGCAAACACTTAGCCATGAATGTCACAGCTGCCAACATTCAGGAGCCTCCAGGCCCATGGGAAAATGGTCATGAATTAAATGCGAAACAGCCGCAGAAAATGTGTGAGGTATAGTGTTAGCACAGGGAGGGGGTGCTCAGCTTTCTGGAAGATTGGATGTGTTCTGACTTTCTGGTTACCTTGTGGACTATAGAATTATTTCCTCTGACGAAACAATTGAACTACTTTGTAGGTATAGAAAATAGCCTGCCATTGCAAATCACATTTGCTCCTGCACAGGAGAAACCAAATACATATATATGGCTTCTTTTTTTTAACTATTTTTTTACGGAACTGGGGATTGAACCCAGGGGCATTCTACCTCTGAGCTACACCCCCAGCCCTATTTTTTATTCTTTATTTTGAAACAGGGTCTCACTAAGTTGCAGAGGGCCTTATTAAGTAGCTGAGGCTGGCTGCGAACCTGCAATCCTCCTAAGCGTGCACCACCATGCCCGGCTAAGTTAGCTATTTTTTTTTAAACAACAAAAAAGGCCTTATATAAATCTTGATGGAAAACTAGGGCCCTGGAGTATGGAATTAAAATTCAAAGTGACTTTCATAATTTGGACAAATAGTAACAAGAAATAAGCTAAATTGTAGCATGTTTAGGAAGAGAAGGGAAATCACACAAATATGTTTATCTGCAAGTATGGGAGAGGAATCTCTAGATCTAGGAATTAAAGCAGGTAAGAAGTTGAATATGGTAGGGGAAAAAAAACAGAAAAATCTCTATGCAAGCAGTTCCTGATGCTTGCGTGACATGGGAAAATACTATTTGAGATATAAGAAAGTAGTTTTTATTTATAAACTTCCTAATGTACTCCAAGAAGGTGGATGCAAGTAAGTTGTGGATTCCTTGTTTGCCAGGCTACGTGATCGAGTGTCAGGATACAAGATTAGAGAAATTGGGAGATAGTGTAATTACTTTGTAGGCTGAAAAATTGGTTAGGGCAGGATGGAGAAAGGCCACCTGCCTCCCTTCCACCATTGTGTGCTCCAGGGAGAGTTGATACTGATGTGGACGACACAGAAGGTGAGGCTGAGTGAACTGATTACTAGACTTCTGTACTTCCAGTCTCTTGAACTGAGCCCTGGAGCTCCGAGGGGAAGGTGCCTCGTGGTTCCCCTGTAGGCAATGCTCTTTCGTCAGGCCCTCCCGCTGCATGATCAGGTCTCCAGCTCCACGTTCCTGTCCTGCCTCTAACCTCATCATCTGCTGCTGCTACTGCCTTCTTTGTGACTGTGTGTAATCTCTGCCAGCTGTTGCTAGTGTGTGGCTTCTAACCACTGCTCTACCTGTTGTCTACTGTCCTCTGTGCTGAACTGGCTAAGCCTTAGGAAGGAGCTACCCTCTAAACTGCAAGCCCCACTTCTCTGCTTCCATCAGCCCTGTCTGGTATATTTGATTTGGTGCTGATACAGATAAGGAGCTCTAATAATTATAACAACGGGAATTCTTTCCTTGGCCTGAGAGAACTTGGCAAAGGCAGGAAGAGAGATATGAACCTTGTTTTTTAAATTTTTAAATCTTTTTCAGTACTGGGAATTGAACCCAGGGCCTTATGCATGCTAGGCAAGTGCTCTGCCATGGAGCTACATCACCAGCCCAGATGTGAAACTTTTATTGGGGATTTTCATTAAGTTGTTTGCTGTGTAGTATGCTGTTTAATAGCCTGTCTTCCGCACAACAGTCTTGAGTAAAGTCCACATTGTTCATTCATGCTTTAGGGATTTTTTTTCTTTAGTGAAAGACAAGGAGTTAGTCCTGCTTCAGAGATGGAAGAGATGAAATCAAAGTCTTCTGATGGGAAAAGAAACAACACAGGCGATATTGATAAGAACCAGGCTACATGTCTCTGGTACACGCTTCTGTAACCCTGCACTTTTTCTTTGCAACCACTTTTATCATCCTTTTATTTATTTAGTGTCTGCTTCCTTGCTGGATTGTAAACTCTTTGAGGCAACTGTTCAGAACATCTTAGAAAGATCAGTATAAAGAAATAGGGAAATATGTAAGCCCTCAATTCTCTGTTTGACTTCTTATCCAGGAGGATAATCTGAGAGCATTCAGGAGCTTTTATGGTGCCCATTTCCAAGTCAAAGAAACATAACATATATTGTATATTTTATAGTAACTGCCCTTTCCATCTCTTTGTTCATAATTCAGTCCTGTATAATATTAGTAGAGTGATGAGAAATAAACATGAACCATCTCCAGAGGACACATAAAAATTCTATTATTTTCCTATTTGGATGAGGAATGGGGTATTCTGCTTAATAGAGTTGCATTTTTCATGTGGAGCTCTCCAAACTTTTCTCTATCACAACTCACATAGAACATCATAGTATTTATTGCTCACACTAGGATGAAAAGCTGAGGCAAGTGTCAACCAACGGTGACTATACTGGGACTCCAGAGATACAGGCTGACACTAAGTGTGCCAACATCTAAAAATCTATCTAACACTAACTTTTAAAACTATCTATCTAACACTAACTTTTAAAACTATCTATCTAACACTAACTTTTAACAGCAACTTTTAAAATATTTTCTCTATCATTGAATAGTGGTACAGAAGTGACAATAAACTGATGATTAAGGGAGAAAGCTAGATTTATGAAGGTAATGGCATTTAGTAAGATCTTAATTATTCAAAATCAGGAAAGAATTCCATATCCTCAGACATGTCCACAGATCAGAGTTACTAATCTACTAAGTTGTCTTTGGAAGGTTTTATGTGTGTAAATATTGTATGTAACTACGGTATTTGCTGGAGCTGTAAGTGTCTGGGTAACACTTTATTTGTGTTCTTTAAATAATGGACAACCCTGACTCAGGATTTACTTTGGTTCCTGAACCACCAAGTATGAGCAGCTGTTTGCACATCTGTAAAGGTCTTACTGCTTCATGCTCTTCAGGCAAGCCTCATGGAAATGCCATATGGAGCTCCCAAGGCATCATAGCCTCTCACTGGAAATTCAGTGGGCATTCTGAAAAGGAGAGCACAGAACTGCAGCAGCACACACACATCAATTCACTGGGCCTGAAGCCGGAACATGCCACTCGGCAAAAGCCCGGATGCAGGCAGCATCTTGGATTCCTATCGCCCTCTCTCTCTCTTCATCTGGAATCCCTCCAATTTCTCACCTGAATTATTACAACAGCCACCGAACTGGGGTCATGCTCACTCTCATTTCTGGGACTTGAAATGTGTTATTTCTTCATCTTGGCATGCCCTTCCCTCACCCCCAGCTTCTCTCTGGTGAACTTCTGGTTCTTCAAGACAGCTCAGCTTTCTCCTCCTTCAGGAAACCTTCCGTCCCACCACCCTCAGGTGCTGCTGCTTCCTGCTCCTGACACTCTCCCACTATGCTAATTACCCACTGAGGTACAAGCCACCACTCCAAATTCTGTAGGACTGTCTGCTGCCACGCCCACTGGCCTTGTGCTGCTCAGGGAAGAAACTGTCTTGTTTTGTTTGCCTTCTTCCTTTTTTTTCTTTGATTTTCTTTTTTTTTTTTTTGTGGTACTGGGGATTGAACCCAGGGATTCTACCTCTGAGCTACACCCACAGTCCTGTTTTATTTTTTATCTAGAAACAGTGTCTCATTAAGTTGCTCAGGGCCTCACTAAGTTGCTGAGAGTCTTGGTAAGTCGCTGAAGGATGGCTGGGAACCTGTGATCCTCCTGTCTCAGACCCCCAAGTACTGGTTTACAAGCATGCACCACCATGGCCAGCTTAAACTGTTTTTTTTTTCTTTAGTGTGTTTCCAATACCCAGGAGAGAAATAGACACTAGTGATTATGTAATACAATATTGACATACTTTCTTATTTGTTTTCAGGCGGGTATATCTTACTCAGGCCGCTGGGCAGCAAGTGCCACCCGAGGAAATGCCTTTGGAGTCGCCAGAAACATATACAGGTGTTATATTTTTTGCAATGATTGTTAATGTTTTTTTTTAAATCAGTTTAACAAACAGCTATTGAGCATCTACTATGGGTAGGTGCCCTACACCCAGGAGCTGCTGGGGGGAGCAGATACACACCAGGTCCTTCCTGCAATGCTTGTCCTAATCTATCTCCTCTCTCAAATTCCTGATTAGCCTCATCATGTTTCACAATGAATTAAATAAATACTAACAAGAGAGATGGGGTATTGCCTACACTGACATAGTTTGGGTCTCATTTTAGCCAGCCAAAATGCCAAAACACACATAGGTTCCAAAATGATTACTGTAACTTATTTAAAAAAAATTTTTGCAGTACTGGGGATTGAACTCATGAGCATCCTACCTCTGAGCTACACCCCCAGCCCTATATTTTATTCTTTATTTTGAAACAGGGTCTCACTAAGTTGAGGAGGGTCTCACAAGTTGCTGAGGCTGGCTGTGAACCTGCGATCCTCCTGTCTCAGCCTCCCAAGTACTAGGATTACAAGCGTGCACCACCATGCCCGGCTACTATAACTTATTAGTTAACAGAAGGGAATGCAACTCAGTGTTTCTTAAAAACGGGGCTCCCTTTTTAATGCATAAATCCTCCATTTCTATTGATCAAAGTCCTTTCAGATTAAAAATGTGACATAGGATGTATTGTACTCTATTTTTATCAGTTCAATATGTATTCATCTTGTATACATAATTTCTTTGCATCTGTCTCAGAAAAAAAGACAAAATTGCAACCCACAGAAGAAGAAAGTGAAGACATGTGGAACTCATGGTTTGAAAGCAGTGCCTTCCATCTCAGTCATGAAGACAGCACCGGAGACATCCAGGAGCTGAAGACAGGTCAAGAGGACAGTGTGTGCACAGAGATGAGCGGTTCTCATAGGAATTATTTACTATATGAAGATGAGCGGGATTTCAAGGTAAGATTCATGAGAATACAATTTTGGCTACTAGAAGAAATTCTATTTCTTCTATTAGAAGAAATGCTATTCTATTAATTGAGAAAATTAACTAGAAGAAATGCTATTCTATTAATTGAGAAAATTAACCTATAATATGTATATTGAAGAACCCTGTTTGCAATTATTAGTAAAACTGGCCCACCATTCAGATCTCTCACTGGATACTGTTTTCACTCCTACTCTTGGCCAACTTGCAACATATATTCACTTACAGACCTCCATTACAGTCTAAGTTGTCTAATGCTGTGTAACAAATTATCTCCCAACCTTGTGGTTTAGAAGAATTATTTGTTCTCTTTTGGGGCTTCTGTTGGTTAGGAATCCAGGAAGGGCTCCACTGGACAGTTCTCATGTGGACTCTGGGGCAGTAGCAATCACATGGTAGCTAGGGTTCACTCATCTGAAGGGCTGACGGGGGCTGGCAAGTTGACGCTGGCTAAACTGGATGCCTCAGTTCCCCTTCGCTTGGACCTCTCCACCAGGTGCCTCAAGTTCTTCCTTGTTATGGTGTCTGGTTTCTCCCAGAGCAAGAAATCTCAGAGACAAAGATAAAACTGCTTTTTTTTTAATTTAGTCTTGGAAATCATATGCTGTCACATTAATCACATTCACTTGCTTTTTGTAGCTACAAAGTTCCCCCTGAGGGGAAGAAACACAGCTCCTACATCCTGATGGAGGAGGGTCATCATCACATTGTAAGAAAAATATGTGGGATTGGATATAGAGTAGGCATTTTTGGAAAGTACAAACTTTCACATATACCATTAGATAAAACCTGGAGTATCAAGCTTTTTAATTTTAAGATCTCTTTTTGTACATCCCAGTTACCCCTACAGTAACCCCTTGCTATTTCCTTTCTTGGTACTGCCAAAAAAAAAATTTTTTTTTTTTTTTTTTTTTTT
>PVJS01046587.1:0-15763 GCA_004027185.1 Glis glis
TTTTGTTTTGAAACAGGGTCTCACTAAGTTGCTGAGGGTCTCACTAAGTTGCTGAGGCTGGCCTTGAAGCTGTGATCCTCCTGTCTCAGCCCCCAAGTACTGGGATTATAGGTGTGTGCCACCAAACCTAGATACAAACAGAACTTTAGGGAGATTTCTAAACATAAAGTGGTGATATGAACTTGGACACGTCACCACTTGTCAGCCTTGGACTCCCCCAGCGGTAGAAATGAAAGAATTATGCAGAATGATCTCAAAGGTCTCATTCAATTCTAGGCAGGCACATATGTTCCCAGGCCTTCGTGGGTTTGCAATCTGGTAGGAGTAGAAGACTAACCATCCCGAAAAAACCAGCAAGCATTACTAGAAAAATACAATTAGGTGTTCAATTACGTGGTGCAGATCTGAGTGTTCTAAGAATTGAGCACACAGTCATTTCTGAGGTTGGAGAAGTGCATAGAGGCTTCATGGAGAAGAAGTGGCTTTCATTTGGTCTTAAACATGACTTATGAGCACTAGAATTCCAAAATCCATTGGGGCGGTGGCTAATTTTCAGGGCAGGAACTGTGTCTTCTTAATTGTTGTACTTCTCATCCCTAGAGCTCCTCATCTGCCATTGGATTGAGCTCCAGCTCCACTCCATCTTATCCTATTTACTGTGGTTTTGTGCATGCTAATCCGATGACATTGGACTTTCTTGGAGAGCCAGGTCTCTTCTTTTTCTGCATGCAGACATGTGGACTCTGTAGCTCAGCACAGGGGTCAATGATATTCTCTATGACATGGCCCTTTCCAAACTCTGCATGGAAATGAAATGAATTGATACTGTGTAATGAGAGCAGGTTTCAAAGGAAACAAGGTTATTTAAGGAGAAATCAGAAGGGGCTAGAAGAGGACAGAGGGGTGATGGTGGGTGCTTGTGTGGATACAGACCACAAAGAGGAGGTGAATATGTAGGTCATGGGCTGACAGCAAGAATATGAGCCTCAGCCCGGGTGTGGTGGGGCATGCCTATTATCCTGGTACTTGGGAGGCTGAGACAGGAGGATGGCAGGTTCGAGGCCAGTCTCAGCAACTTAGCAACACTGTGTTTCGAAATAAAAACTAAAATGAAATAGGGCTGGGGGTCTAGCCCAGAGATAGAATGCTCCTGGGTCCATTCCCCTGTACTCCACCTCCAGAAAAAAAAAATATATGAGTCTCGAGGTTTTTTGGTTATTGAGTTTTATCTTGTCTGTGTTCAGCCAACTGCTCTATCACCCTCTGTTGTCTTTATAAATGCTTTCTCAATTATAATTTGGATACCTCCTGCTCAGGTCCTTAGAAAAGCAGTAGTCTAGTGATAACTTGCCGTGCAATTCCCCTCGAGCCTACAGCATGGAGCTGGCCATAAAGTGATGCTTTATAAAATATCCACTTCTTCATCTACCTATTTATGCCTGAAAATTTATTTTTCACTAGATAACTGAGATATTACATCTCAGCCAAAGGCAAACTGAATGTAAGACCCCAGAGGTGTGAGTAAACCCAGCCAAGATCACAGAGCCTCAACCATGTCAACTGACTCCCACAAACATGTGAGCCTAGGAACCCCTAAGGTTTTGAGGTGTGTGTGTTATGCAGCACTATTGTGGTGATAACTGATACAGACAGCTTCACCGCAGCCATGGAAAATGGGACTAGTGGTCAGCCGTAGCTCTTGTAGTCATCTCTGATATTCCAGTGCTGGAGGAGTTGTTAGATTTTGTATTCCTGGGACTTCTCAGTCTCTTGTCCCTGTTATTTGGAACACTGCTGACCTCTTATGGACTGGTAAGGTTCAAGAGGTTCTTGGGCAAGTGGGGAATATAAAAGTCCCCAGATGTAGATACCATACTTCCTACTAAAAGGGGAGGGAGGTTCTTTTTGGAGTTCAGAGGACTTGTTAGAAATAAAATAAAAAACAGATGAGCAGGGACAAAACCCTCTAACATTGTGGAAGCCATTGTGAGAATTTTGCTTTATACTTGGAGAGAAAAGGGGAGACCTTGGAGGGTTCTGAGCAGCTGTCTGCCACATGAGGGTGGGGTGCAGTGGAGACAGGCCAGCTAGGTGACTACTGCAGAAATCCAGGTGATGTGTGTGCAGCGGCTCAGCTACTGTGCTGAGAGATTCTTGGTATATGTTAAAGGAAGAGCTGAAAGATTTGTTAATAGGTAGAATTCAGGGCATGAGGAAAAGAGAGGAGTCAAAGTTGATTCCAAGGCTCTGGAGCTGAGAACTAAAACAGATCTACCCTTACCTGAGATGGAGAAACTGGAAGGAACAGGGCTTAGACAAAAGACTAGAAGTTCACTTTTGGACAGGTTAAGGTTGAAATATTTACTAGACATTCAAGTAGAGCTACCCTATATTTCATAATACTAGAATCTGCATCTAGTAATCATAGAATCTTCCTAGATTCAGTGGCTGTTATGGTCAGATATAGAATGTCCCTTGAAGAGCTCAGGGTTGATATAGTTAAGTAATGAAAGTTGTAATCTCTCAATCCATTGTAATGGATTTATCTGGGTGGTGACCTAGACCTGGTAGGGTGTGGCAGGAGAGGGTGGTACCCTGGGGGTGTGACCTTGGGATTGTGCTTGTGTCTTTAAATCCCCTTGCTCTCTCCCTCACGCGCTCTCTCTCTCTGTCTCCCTTTCTGCTTTCCCCCATCATGCCCTGAGCTCCAGACCCTGGCCTCGCATGGACTCTAAGAAACTGAGCAAATAAAGCTGCCTTCCTCTAAGTTGTGTGTTCGGTTGTTTTGGATTATAGCAGTGAGAATCTTACCAAGAAAGTGGCAAAACTAGATTCCCCTTTTTAAAGCATACTGACCTATTGAGAAATCCAAAGATTTTTGATTTTCTAGAAGGGTGATAACTATCAATGTCTTTTTTATTTTATTTGTCTTTTAAATTACATCTCCACTTAAGCATTGATTGATACTGTGAAAGGAGAGTATAACACAATGTAAACTTTTGCACACACAATGTAAAGATTCCTCATTTCAGTAGACCCAGTTATTTGGATTTCCAAATTATGCATTTTATTTGCTGACATAAGTTTCCCTTAAGATCACAAAATCTCTCAAGGCATCCCTTACCTCGTCTCAAATGCTAAATGAAAATGGAGTTGAGGAGTCAGCATGTCATCAGATTGTATATTTAGATATTTGATTTTATTTGTTTATTACACAGAATATCAAGTATTTTATTGTAATCAGGTAAGGTTTGAGTTTTAGACACATTTTTGATGGTGCTACTGGGGATGAAACCCAGGGCCCTGGGCATGGCTTGGCAAGTGCTCTACCATTGAGCTACATCCCAGCCCAATTTTAGACATATCTAAATACATTTTAATCAGCTGAAAAACATTTATTGAATAAATGCCTTGAACCTGGCATTGTGATGGTCCTAAAGGGCCTGAAGATTTTTTTAATGCCTTTTTTTACATTTTTTTAGAAGCCTCACTGGAGGCAGTGGTAGGGGTGCAAGAAGAGATAAGGAGTCAGTGGACAGAATTCAAAATTCACTACAATATAAGTACTATAAATAATGGTTTGGGCAAATTGCTGGGGGCAGCGCTGAAGCAAAGCACTGTCTGTCTTCCCTTCATTCTGCATACAAATTCCACCTGCAGTTTTGCAGGCACTCCCTTGACTTATGAGTCCCTAGAG
Organism: Glis glis; assembly: GCA_004027185.1. NCBI lineage: Eukaryota > Metazoa > Chordata > Mammalia > Rodentia > Gliridae > Glis > Glis glis. The sequence goes on from PVJS01046587.1 coordinate 3,698, forward strand.
TCAGTGCTTCTCTGCCATCCTGTCAAGAGGTTCTGCTCCTTCTTGGAAACCATAGGTGGAAACAAGTGAATTAGATGGAGCATGCGCAGTTTCCGGTTACCCTCCCAGATAGCAATATTCATACCTATAAACAGTGACCGCTGACCTTTGAATTCTGGAGATGGGTGATGCTTTGTGAGGTGGGGTGTGGGATTTCTGAGACCCTGTTGCTGCAGTGGCTGCTCCTTCATTCTCACATGAGGGACACCTCGCTGAGGGTCTCTGTTTGCTTCCTAGGAAGTCCAGGATCACTTGGCAACACCAGGACATTCACAAAAGAACATGCAATCTCTAAGAAGGGCAGGAGCTTCGAATGGTGATCATGTTGCTGTGAGGACCATGTGAGAACATTCATCCAGGTAAAGCACTTAGCTCAGCGCTTGGCACAAAATAGATGCTTGATAAACATTAAAGTGTTTTATCTTCTGATTTATTAATTATTATTATTATTTATTTTTTGCGGTACTGGGGATTAATCCCAGGGCATTTTACCTCTGAGCTACACCCCCAGCCCTATTTTTTTATTCTTTATTTTGAAACAGGGTCTCGCTAAGTTGCCAAGGGCCTCACTAAGTAGCTGAGGCTGGCTGCAAACCCGAATCCTCCAGTCTCAGCCTCCCAAGTACTGGGATTACAAGCGTGCACCACCATGTGTGGCCTATTATTATTATTGTTTTTTGTACTGGGGACTGAACCCAGGGGCATTCTACCTCCAAGATATACCCCGGCCCTTTTTATTTTTTATTTTGAAACGGGTCTCACTAAGTTGCTAAGGGGCTCGCTGAATTTCTGAGGCTGGCCTCAAACTTTCCATCCTACTGTCTCAGCCTCCCAAATACTGGAATTACAGGTGTGCGGCACCACGCCTGGCTTTGATTTTGAGCCTGGTTTTTACAATTCTAAGTTCCATAAGTCTAGAGCCCAGGGTGATCCTGTGAAACAGGAGAGCTGTTGTATAGGATGACATCTAAGATCCTACCAGCCCTTCCTTTACCATTCTAAATATATATATATATATATATATATATATATATATATGTGTATATATATACACACACACACACACTGTATCAGTAAACTGGGTGTCAAGACATTTCATGAAATGTCCACTAGGTGGCAACATGTCGTCATAGTTACTATCCTCACTGTCTAAATTTGTGAGCGCTCACATTCACCTTATCTGATCCTAAAGAATTAAAAAAAAACGGACTTACTACTGTCATGTGAAAAAAAAACCCTAGCTCCAATTAGTATTTTTTTTGTTTAAAAAATAACATATTTGTTTTTCACATGTCAAAATTGATTTAGAACTATCTAAAGGACAGTTGCCAAGAGCTGAAAATGAGGCCTTAGCAACGACAAAGTATGTGATTGTTCATTAAACAAATATTTATTGACTTCCAGATACAGGCCTTAGGAATTCGCTGGGGAAGCAAATAGATGTAGTCTCTGTCCTCACAATTGCTCACAGGGTCCAACAGGAAAACAGTTCGTAAACAACAACAGTACATGCAGTAAAGATGGAAAGCAGGCTAGAGGACATTCGAAATGAAAGAGGAAAGTTCACTCACAATTCTCACTGGAATATAAGTTTACTTAATAAATGACTTGTACTTGTAAACCAAAACAAACAAAACAAACCAAATTCCGTATGACTTATTGTAACTAATGAATGATCTTTCGAGTAACCAGTAAACATGTTATACTGCCAAGGTTTTGGTACCCTACTATCTTTGAAGCTAGCACAGTCTCTACAAAAGCAACTCTTTATCTGATGCCCAGCTACCTGACCTACTGACGATAACCTCCTTCGCCCATTCCACTGGTAGCACCTGTTGGTGATGCGCACTGCCTCTGGGCACTGGAGACTACGAAATGAACTCCTCAGAACCCCAGGCCCTGCTGCGCACGCTCGTGACCTGGATGCTTAATAACTACTTGTTACACTTTCTCTCACACTCCTTTATGCCAGCTCTACTCTACATTTTAATTTTAGTTTAGTTTTGCTTAGATATTATCTAAACTAATGAAATACTGCAAAGGAGTAATTCGTTATGAAAAATAAGAGAACACTTTGAAAATACTCAAAAGATGAATTGCTAACAAGTTTCTGCTCTCATCCAATATTTCATGTTCTCATTCGTATGTGAAAGCTAAAATAGTTGATCTCATAGAAGAAAAGAGTAGAACAGTGATTCCTAGAGACTGGGGGGAAAGGGTGGACAGAGGGAGGCTGGATAACAGGTACAAATGCAGTGAGATAGGAGGAAGAAGTTCTAGCATTCTACAACACAGGAAGGGGACTCTAGTTCATAACAACTTACTTAAACAATTTACTATGTACTTTATAAAGAACCAGAAGAGAGGAGTAGATTCTAAACACAAAGAAATGATAAGTGTTTAAGGAGATAGAAATGCTAATTACCCTGATTGAATCATTACACATTGTATTCATGTATTGAGTTATCACACTGTACCCCCAAAAATATATATACAATTTTTATGTGTCCTTTAAAAACATATTTTAAAAATGTTTAGCTCTGAGCCGGGCGTGGTGGCGCACACTTGTAATCCCAGTACTTTGGGAGGCGGAGACCGGAGGATCAGGGTTCACAACCAGCCTCAGCTACTTAGTGAGGCCTCTGCAACTTCGTGAGACCCGGTTTCAAAATAAAGTATAAAAAATAGGGCCGGGGATGTAGCTCAGAGGTAGAAAGCACCTGGGTTCAATTCCCGGTACCGCAAAACAAAAAAAAATGTTTAGCTCTGAAAATAACAATGGGTAAAAAATAATAATAGATTAGGAAAATCAATAAAAATTTAGACAGGCCCTGCACTTATATTGCTGTACGTGTGCATTTAAATCTTCACTTTTCAGCTGGGTGTGGTGGTGCACATCTATAATCCCAGTACTTGGGAGGCTGAGTCAGGAGGATCACAGCTTCAAGGACAGCATCAGCAAGTAGTGAGATTCTCAGCGACTTAGTGAGACCGGAGGACCACAGGTTTGCAGCCAGCCTCAGCAACTTAGTGAGGCCCTCTGCAACTTAGTGAGATCCTATTTCAAAAATAAAAAAGGACTGGGGGGTGTAGCTCAGGGGTAGAATGCTTCTGGGTTCAATCCCCAGTACCACAAACAAACATAAATAAATAAATCTTCACTTTTCTTTAAAAGAACGGAAGCTGCACATTTTCGACCGTGCCTTTTGGGGGTGCTTCTTTAGAATCAAGATGCTCAGTCACTTACTCAAATACTTGGGTCCTGCCTCACAATGCCCTGATGGTTTAGGTTAAAGTAAAATCCTTAATGTATTTCTATATCATTTTTTTCATGATTCTACCAGATTGGCTAACTGTTTGAATCCCCTTGCAATTGAATTCACCAAAATAAATTTATAAAGCGAGATCAGGCACTCCCTGCCCCCCTCTTTAAATCCTCTTCTTCCTTCAACCCTTGAGTCAAAACAGTGATTTCCACTGCTTCCTCTGACCTGCTAACTATTAGGTCCAGGCTTTCTGTCCTTCCTGTCTTTCCTTTTCTTGCTCTTCTCTTTTATCACCTGTTGTGTCTAAGTTCAGACAGAAGCCTCCCAGCCTGTCCTCTGTCTCCAGTCTGCCCACTGTGTGGCTGCCAGGTTAATCTTCCTGAAGTACAGTCCTATTTAGAATTCCAAGTCCTGCTTACAAGGTCTGTGGGGCCTGAATGAGTAGAATCGATAAAGGGCAGTGGGCAAGGGAGAGGAGGCTGGGAAGAGGGAGGTGAATGGCCCATGTAGATCAAACCAGTGGAGTTGAAAGAAAGATCCAAACTGTTGTTGAAGGGAAGCTGGGAAAAGGGTGCCCTAGGTGAGGACTGAAGGGTGGGATGGAGGGGGAAAAGCATGTGGTGGGGAATTAGAGAGTGGAAAATGAAATAGAGCATTGAGTGGGGCTAACAAAGTTAGAATAGCCAGGAGTGCTGGGGCTGGCTGCCTCTGAGCTACCCCATGTGTGGCTGGGACTTAGGTTGAGTTTCCGAGCTGTGAAGCCTTCCTAGTCTTATGCCCATATTTGGGGATTCTGAGGTAAAAGATTTGTCTCTCTTTCATGCATTCTTGGTGGAACTATTGACCAAGATGTTCTTCCTGTCATTGGCCAAATGATGAGGAATTAACACACATACATCAGTAAGATGTTCTCTTGGAAACTTGAATCTTGGGTGGTGTCCCAGTCAATATTCTAACTGCTGGGCCCAATAAGCCTGACCATACACAATTTGGAAGAAGGAAGATTTATTTGCTTGCAGTTTTTTTTTTTTTTGAGATTTAGAGGTTCAGTCCATGTCAGGCTGGGTTTGCGGAGGGTATGGCAGAGGGAAGGGGAGAGAGGGAGAGCACATCTAGACTCTGTGCTCACATCATGGAGGCAGATAAGAGAGAGAGAGTGAGAAGGGAGAGGAGGAAGGATGTATAATCCCTAAGGCCACACTCCCAGGGACCCCTCCTTAGCAACTAAACCCCCGCTTCCAACATTGCTATTTTGTTTCTGTGAGGGCTCTGGAACATTCTAAATCCTAACTATTACAGGTAGAGAGAACAAAAATAAGTAGAGTTGACTCACTTTAGTGTCAGGACCTGGAAGAGACTTCCACCGAGTCCTGCTCATTGTTTCCTAGTCCACTGGAGTCATTCGAATCTCTCTTCTTCCTGATACCTTGTCGTTCAACTTTCCTTTGACTCTGCGAGTTCCTTCCAGTTCATTAATTCAATTAATTCTGTGAGGGGCACAGTTTCTGTGGCCTGCTGCCTAAGAGCACTGATTGATCCTTAAACTTAAAGAACCATCCTGGTGTGAGTGTACTGAAATTGCTGCACACATTTGAGGGGTCTCCGTAACCTGAAGATTAAATGTAGATTCCTCACAATGGAGTTTCAGGCTGTCCAAGATGTATGGGCCATTTACTTAAATTTTGTTTCTGTTTCCCTGTTTATATCCAGCTTTCTAATCAGTGTATTACCTGGCATTACCCATCTGTGATAAATCATTATAGGACAGCTTGACAGTGAATCATGTCTCCTAGCATGCATGCATTCATGTAGTGCCCCTGGCGTTCACGCTGGGCTTGGTCATGTGATATGCTTTGGTCAATGAGCCATTAATGACCACAAGAGAAGCAAAGGCTTGAAAGGATAAACATCTCAGTGGGAAGGAATAAGTTCAAGAGAGCTACAGTACAACATGGTGACTAAAGTTCATAACAATGTGTTGTATTCTCTAAAATTGCAGAAAGCATAGATTTTAAGTATTCTCAACCACAAAAGATAAACATTGTGTTTGTTAATTGGCTCAATTCAACATATACATGTACATATATATGTTGCAAAATATGTTGTTGTACACAATAATATGTACAATTTTTGTCAATTTAAAATAAAGAAGTAAGGCTGGGCATGGTGGTACATACCTGTAGTCCCAGTATTTGGCAGGCTGAGACAGGAGGATCACAGGTTCAAGGGCAGCCTAAGCAAGTTAGTGAGGCCCTGAGCTTAGCAAGACTGTTTCCAAATAAAAATATATTAGGGCTGGGAGTATTGCTTGGAGGTAGAATGCCCCTGGGTTCAATCCCCAGTACCACAAAAAATTAAAATTAAAAAATATAAATAATAAAACAATGAGAAGAACAACAAAAACAAAAGAAAAACAGGTGATATGCTTGGGGCTTGTACTCTTAGAACATCACTGCCCCCATGCAACAAAATCCTATTTATTTATTTATTTATTTATCTGTTTTTACTGGGGATCGAACCCAGGGGCATTCAATTTCCAAGCTCCACCTCCAGACCTTTTTATCTTTATTTTGAAACAGGGCCTCACTAAGTTGTTCAGGGCCTGGCCTTGAGCCTGTGATCCTCCTGTCTCAGCCTCCCAAGAGCTGGGATTACAGGCATGTGCCACCACACCTGGCTTTGTCTAGTCCTTTTGGGGGGAGAGAGGGTCAGCGGTCCCAGTCCCCAGCAGAGTCTGCTGAGAGCCTCATGAGTGACCTGGGCAACAACCCACAGAATCAAATCCTGAGAACTGATACATCATTTTTATTTTCAACTACTGAATGTTGGAGCAGTTTGTTACACAGCAGTAGATAACTGAGACAGATGTTATCCCCAGCTCCTTAGTCAGAGCCCGAAGTTCATCACACACTTTTGTCTTCGTCTCACAACAGTTTCACTAGCACAAAACCTAGATCTGCGTGGCCCCCTTCCCAGCTTCCACTAGCAGCACTGTCTTTGTCCTTCCAGAGTCTACCACCAGTTTCTGCAGCTTCTCTACCACTGCCTGCTGTCTGCTCACAAGGTCGATGCCACATGTTGTCGTTTTTGTTGTTGTTGTTGTTATGCTAACCAGTACCAAGTTCTGTCTCTGTTGCAAAATACTGTAGTCATGTTTTTAATGTAATGGAGCATTTAAATTAATTTATTCTTAATATACTTTAATGGTATATTATAATCTCACATCATAATGCAGTTCAGAGTGATAGGGATAAACATGATCCTAAATGCCACCTCTTCCATGAGGCCTTTCCCTATGTCCTAGATGTGATTTCTTCCTTAGTTGAAATGTGCACAGTGCTTTGCAACTTTCTCATAGTATCTATGATTTCTATTATGTTGTTTCCTGTTCTGCTGTCTGCTGGGTAGCCTCCTGTAGAGCATTTTATCAGATATTAGGGCCCTCCCTCATCTTTGCAATACCTGTGCTCTGTTCCTCAAAATGTGGCCACCAGATCAGGAGAAATGAAATCGCTTGGGATTTTGTTAAAAATGCCAAATCTTGGACCCCATGCCAGACCTACTGAATTAGAATCTACATTTTACCAAATCCCTGGGTGATCTGAATACATATTAAAGTCTGAAAAGCATTATTTCAATGCAGTAATATGGAGCTGCACATTAGAATAACTTGGAGGCTTGTGGGCATTGTGGTGCACACCTGTAATCCCAGTACTTGGGAGGCTGAGACAGGAGGATCAGATTCGAGTTCAACCTCCACAATTTAGTGAGACCCTTAGCAACTTAGTGAGATTCTGTTTTAAAAATAAAAAAAATAAATAAAAGGCCTGGGTTTGTAGCTCAGAGGTAGAATGTCTTTAGATTAATCCCCAGTACCAAAAAAGAAAAAAGAATGATTTGGATGCTTTAAAATTATGTATTTCAATGCACAAGTTCCAAACCAGTTGTAATCTGAACACAGGGACTAGATTTGGTCACTGAGGGGATTAAGGTCTGCCTTCATCACACTGCCTGGCAATTCTAATTTAGAATCTGGGTTGAGATCCAACTGTTTTAATGTCTAGTTGCCAGATTCAGCAAATAAAAATATAGAATGCTCAGTTAAATTTGAATTTCAGATCAATAGTGAAGAATTTTCTAGTTACTTTAAGATGTACTTACATTAGAAAATCCATTGCTGTTGATCTGAAAGTCAAATCTAACTGAACATCCTAGTCCTTATCTGGTAAGTCTAATGTTTAGTGTAGAGTAGTGCATGGTTATCAAACCTTAGAGGCATCAGAATCACAAATCACTTGGAGGGATTACCAACATGGAGAACTGGTCCACAATGCTTGGAATTTCTCTTTCAGCAGAGCTGGGAAGAAGCACAAGAATTTGCATTTCTAACAAGTTTTCCCAGTGCTGCTGTTGACCTGAGAATCATATTTGAGAACCTTTGTTTTGAATGAATGCCTCCAATTTGTATAAATCAGTAATTCAAAGAAAAATTCTGAGTAGACACCATGACTATCTTTATCAATAATGCCGAACATAAAAGCTTTGCCATGGGCACCAGGATTACATAAAGTTCTGGTGCATGAGTGAGAAAGAAAATATGTTTCTTGATGTCCACGACAATTTGAGGTGCTACAGGGCCTCTCTGTGTTTGCCTCTCTCTACGGAGAGTTGGAAGTTTTGCTTATCTCTGCCGAAGACTCTGCCTCTAGTCCAGAACTGTCCCATAGAAATATGTGAACCACACAAGCAAGTTTTAAAAGTTTAGTAGTTGCATTAAAATAATTAAAGAAAAACATGCAATTAATTTTAATATATTGCATTTAACCCAACAAATCCAAAATGTCATTTTTTTCTGTAATCATTATAAAATTACTAATGAAATCTATTATGGTTATATATAGAATGAAGAGCTCATATATTAATGTTCAGAGTTGATGTAATTAAGACATGAGAGTTGTTATGGATTTACTGGGTGTTAACCTAGGCAGGTGGGGTGTGGCTGGAGAAGATGGGTCCCTGGGGGTGTGGCCTTAGGGACTGTGCTTTTGTTTTTGAATTCCCTTGCTTACTGGCTCTCTTGCTTCTGGCCCCCATGATGTCAGAGCAGAGTCCTTGCTCTCTCCCTCTCTCTGCTTCCTGGCGCCATGCCCTGAGCTCCACAGACCCAGCCTGACATGGACTGAAACTCTGAAATCTCCAAAAACTGTGAGCAAATAAATCTTCCTTCCTCTACATTGTGTGTGGTCGGGCTTATTGGGTCAGCAGTGAGAATGTTGACTGAGACAAGATCATTCCCATCCTTTTCCACATGCAGTCTTTGAAATCTGGTATACACTTTATACTTGCATAACGTCTCAATTCTTACTAACCACACTCCAAATGCTCAACAGTCATGTGTGGCTCTTAGCTGCCTCATTGAACATTGATGCCTGAAACCACTGCCTGACCCTGCAGTTGAAGGCAAGACCTGACTATAGACTGGTCACCTGGTTGAAGCCCCAGGCCAACTGCACCTTGTGATGTTTCCTTTTCTCCAAACCCTCACCCTCCTTACTGCTGCACTATTCCTCCAGGGGAAACCCAAGAATGGAAACCTTCATGCCCAAAATAAGACCACTTAAAGAGACCTTGTTGCCTATTTAATGTCATCCAAGTGATTGAAGTGTGAGTTCATTGAATTTTTGCCTTGGACAGGTTTTTTCCATCCTGACAAGGCTTAACCAAAGATTCATTTAGTCTAAGAAACCCGCTTTGAGGCACTGTTTAATCTGGTTCTAAAATCCTAAGGGCTAGACAGATATTTACCTAGGATAGCTTTCTTGATTCCTGTAGTTTTTGTTTTTGAGGATATTGGCTCCATATAAGTAACACAAGTAAAAGAGAAGAAAAGCCACCAAAGATAAAAGGCTGAAGTCTTTAATTCTTGAGTAAAAATAAATAAATAAAATGCTATAATTGAAACTATCCTTCCTGTTTTATCCCAGGTCCCTGGCATATTTATCCCAATTTTGAAATGTTTTAGTTATAAAGGTAAGGTATCAAATTATTCAGCAATTATATATTTGATAGTAGATAATTTTTTTTTGTACTGGGGATTGAATCCAGGGGCATTCTACCTCCGAGCAACACCCCTGTTCTTTATTTTAATTTTTTTCATTTTGAAACAGAGTCTTGCTAAGTTACTGAAGCTGGCCTTGAACCTACGATCCTCCTCTCTCAGCCTCCCTAGAACTGGGATTATAGGCTTGCCACCAGTGAGAAGAAATTCTTTATCACACGTATTAGTCTCTGAGACAGAAAAGAAATCTGCACAGATTCTCTATACTGTAGTCCTATTTACATAGTCTGGGAAGGTTCATTTCTGTTTCAGCTGTGGGCCCAGAAGCTGAGTAAGATCCTGGGGCTTGCCTATTTTAATGGCGAATCGAAGACGTATATACAGGAGTCTAAAGCTACGAGCGCTGTTGTGATCTGGAATTATGTTTGAGGTCCTGAGACCTGGGTTAAATTTAACTTATATCATTAACCAGATGAATTTTAGGCTAGGATTTTAGCTGTAAACAATCTGACAGGGTGATTGGCAGCCTCTCATTATAGAGGCGTAGTGATTAATTAACACAGAGCTTAATTAATTTTTGTAAGGCAAGGAGCAGTATTTCGTTGCAGTGAAAATCAATATTTGAATACTTGGAGCCCCTGCACAGAGTTAATTTCACTCCGATATTTAGCTCATTTTAAATTCTCACTTCTTGGTAAATGTTATATGCTTCCAACTATTAAGGTAATTGAGAATATTTATGATAGTCTAACCTCGAGTTATTTTTGGAAGAATATGAAATGTTAATGAAGATATTCTTTTCTTCGTGTTTCAATTTCAAAAGCATGTTTATAGTTGTATGTTGGTCAGGCTGTGGAACTACATCATTGAAGGTAAAGGATGCATATAGAAACTCGGGAAAAATTCCTCCTGCCCTGCTTTGGGTAGGAATTATATCAGTATTGTACTCAATGCACATTTAAGTCATTTTGCCATTGTCACAGCCTGGAGAATTGTTTCCCTAAATATTGGAGTGAGGCCAGACGTGGTGGTGCACACCTGTAATCCCAGTACTTGAGAGGCCAAGACAGGAGGATTGCAGGTTCATAGCCAGCCTCAGCAACTTAGTGAGGCCCTCTGCAACTCAGTGAGACACACACACACACACACACACACACACACACACACACAATGTTACAAAAAAAAAAGGCTGGGGGTGTAACTCAGAGGTAAAATGTCCCTGGATTCAATCCCTGGTATCAAAAGCAACAACAATAACAAAAAACATTGAAGTGAGTCTCAGGGACTGTGCAGAAAGTTCCTTCCCTTGGCATTTGACTTAGCAGTAATCCCTACTCTGCCAATAAACCAAGGCTGCAGAGGTTTTCTTCAGTCTGGCAAAGTAATTGACTGTGAGGATCCAAAAGGAGCTCAAAGGCTGGAAATGCAGCTGGGATTCTCTCTCTGGCTGGGAGAGGAAGTCATGGCTGCCACGTAGCTCAAGGTGAAGGCCGAACTCCATGGCAGTCGCTTGGACATCTAAGGCCTGCGCTCAGACAAGGAATGAAGACGGCCTGCCTCCCTGAGGAGCACGGCTGTGAATGTGGCCTAGGCCAGGTGCACAGCACAGAAGCATGGAGAAAGAAACAAGGTGGGCCTTGTGAGAGAAGGGCGTCTAGGACCAAAAGTGCAGGAAGGAAACGGATGTCTTCCTTCTGGTGAACCAAGAGCTAGTGCAAACCTTGAGGGACCCTAGAAGGGAAGAGAGCAGTCATGCTCCCTGAAAAGACCAGGAAGGACGTAGGGAAGCAAGGAAACAGCTTCCGGGATGAGCTAAACATCCTGCCATACTTCACACTCCTGACGCTCTACCTCTGCCTCTGTTAGAACTGCACTTTGCTCAAATTTGCAGAACGATCGTCTCCAAAGTAATTTGGTAGTTAACTATTAATTACTATTAAGATATTTTTTCTTTTTAAAGTAAATATCACTCCTCTTGAGTCTCTTTAAGGTTATAGAGAGGGGAACAGCATTTCCTTGAGACTCAAGTGTTAGGGTGTCAGCCCATCTGAAGACGAGGGAGAATCAAGGACACGGGACAGAGGAGGAAGGTGAAGTACCCAGGAAAGAGTCAGGGTCAGCAGTGGACACAGGAGACCCTGACGGCTGCTTCTGTTACCAAAACCACCAGAAATTCTATGCCCCAGGCATCTGTGACAGCTTGGCACCACACATACAAATCATATGCACACACAGGAGACACTCAGTTGCTAGTAAAGGTAAGCTGTGTGTGACCTTTGGTCACTGTTTTCTGGAACAGAATGCAAACTAGATTCTTTTTTTTTTCTAGAATTTTTTTTTTTTTTTTTTTTTGCGGTACCGGGGATTGAACGCAGGGGCCTTCTACCTCCGCACTACGTCCCTGACCCTATTTTTTATACTTTATTTTGAAACCGGGTCTCACAAAGTTGCGGAGGGCCTCACTAAGGAGACAGAGAGACAGAGAGAGAGAGAGGGGGAGAGAGAGAGACAGGGAGAGAGAGAACTGAGGCTGGCCGCGAACCCGGATGCTCCGGTCTCCACCTCCCAAAGTACTGGGATTACAAGCGTGCGCCACTATGCCCAGCCTTTTTTTCTAGATTTTAAACTAATTTACCTGTTTGAACTTTCCTCAATGTCTTCCTTTTTTAGTTAGTTTTTTTTTTTTTTTTTTTTTTTTTTTTT
>PVJS01046588.1:0-15772 GCA_004027185.1 Glis glis
AAAAAAAAAAAACCCAATGTCACTTCACGGCGTTTGGTTTACATTCAGACATGAACAGCTGCACAGAGGTAGTGAGCCACAACCTCTGCCATCAACGCATTTGAGTGGCTGGCCCATGCCCAGTCACCTAGAGGCCATGGGCCACAACCTATGCCGTGAACAGATTTCTGTGGCTGGCCACTCTGGATTGTTTCCATGCCTGTTGGAATAGAGTATATTGTTTGACTTTCTCTTGGTGGGCAATTGTGGCACCGATTCAAAATAATGAATAAAAAATGGGTCGGGGGTGTAGCTCAGAGGTAGAAGGCGCCTGGGTTCAACCCCCAGTACCTCCAAAAAACAATAAAAGGATTCATAAACCACGGGCAATGATGTGTTCCTATAACCCCAGAATGGACGGCTGAGACAGGAGGACTGTACTTTTGAGGCCAGCTTCAGCACCTTAGTGAGGCCCTCGGGAACTTGGCAGCACCGTGTTACACACTAAGAAGTCGGATAAGGCTGGAGGGATAGACCAGAGATAGCATACAACCTGACTTCAAAACCCAGAATGACACACACACACACACACACACACACACACACACACACACGTCCCAGGAACAGGAGAGTGGCTCACACATTTCATGTCTATAGTGTGTCCTGTGCTGTTACATGAAGTCTCCAACCTCCCCTTCTCATGAGGGTGGACTGATGGAACCCAGAGGGATTCTCCCTCGAGCTACACCCCCAGCCCCATTTTTTATTCTTTCTCTGGAAAAAGGGCCTCACTAAGTAGCTGAGGCCGCAAACCTGGATCCTCTGCTCTCAGCCTCCCAAGTACTGATATGACAAGTGTGCACCACCACGCCCGGCTCTTTTCCGTCCTCTTAACAAACCCTGGGAGCGCCAAAGGGAGGCAGGGGGCAACCCCTCAGTCACATACCATATTGGGAAGCACCCCTAGGATAACATTGCCCCTGCTGCCATCCCTCCAGCCAGTGGACAGACAACCAGGCTGGTGAGGCCCCGCACCTCTGGCACCTAAACTGGGTGTGACCAGGCAAGTGTAGTGGAGCCAGGCCAGCAGTCAAGACGTCAAGTCGGTGGGGCCCCACCCAAATGGGGCGTGGCTATGTAAGTGCAGTGGAGCCCAGCCGGCAGCTAAGTCAGCGAGGCCCCGCCCCTCCATACCTGCATACCACCTGGCTACTCAAGCGCAGAGCAGCCCGGCGGCCAAGCCACCACGCCTGCAAAGGACGTGGCTACGCAACCGCATTGGCGTCGTCATGCCGGCGCCAGGCAGTGGCATCATCAGTGCGCACTACGAAGGAGGTGACTTCGGTGCTGAAGAGAAGGCGGACAGCATGAGCCGCAGCGTGTTCTTCCTGCGTCTGGCGGCGAAGACACAAGCCTACCAGGTTCTGGTGTCCCTGGCCGCGAGCTGGCGCACGCTGCGCACCAGTCCGCTGATCCTAGCTTTGGCCAAGGAGCTCTTCCTGGACAAGATAGATGCGGCAAGGCGAGCCCAGGCTACCCTTGCTCTCTGGCTCCCGCCTTTCTTTCCCAATCAGGCAAAAAGTGTGCTGAAACACGAGTGCTGGCACATACCTGTAATCCACGTACTTGGGAAACTGACACAGGAGGAGCGCAGGTTTGAGGACAGCCTCAGCAGCTCATCAAGACTCTGCAACTTACAGAGACCCTGTTTCTAATTTAAAAAGTTCTGGGGGTATGACTCATAAGTAGAATGTAGCAGGGTTCAATCCCCAATACCACAAAAAAATGAAGTGGGGCTAGGATGTAGCTCAGAGGCAGAAAACTCCTGGGTTAAATCACTGGTAACACACACACACACACACACACACACACACACAAACACACAAAGTGGGGTCTAGCTTTCCCTGACTCCTCAAACCAGACCCCGAGAAGCGAGCCATCCTAGTATTTCCATTCACCAGTTCCGTTGGAACCCCAGCTGCTTTCCAAGCCCCAGCTGCTTTCCAAGCGTAGACTTTGATACTTTGATACTGGACATTGAACCCAGGGCAACTCCATCACTGAAGTACACCCCCAACCATTTATTTATTTATTTATTTATTTATTTTACTCACTAATTAGCTGGAAGTGATGGCACAACCCTGTAATTCCAGTACACAGGAAGCTGAGACAGGAGGATCAGAGATTTGGAACCAGCCTCAGCAACTCAATGAGACTTGCATCAACTTAGCAAGAAACTGTTTCCAAATAAAAAATTAAAGTAGGGCTAGGGGTGTGACTCACGTAGAATGCACCTGGGTTAAATCCCCAACACCACACACAAAAAATATTATTCATTCATTTGTCTGTTTTGGTACTGGGGGTTGAACCCAGGGGCATGCATGGCTATACTCATCTCTTTAAATGAACAAAGCCTCCAGTATATACTTATAAAACATAGCATGCCTGTTATCTCTTTTTTTTTTTTTTTTTTTTTTTGCGGTACCGGGGATTGAATGCAGGGGCGTTCTACCTCCGTGCTACACCCCCGGCCCTATTTTTTTATGCTTTATTTTTGAAACCGGGTCTCACGAAGTTGCGGAGGGCCTCGCTAGGTAGAGAGAGAGAAAGAGAGAGAGAGAGAGAGGAGAGAGAGAGAGATCGATCAATCGATCGATCGCACACGCATGCGCGCTGAGGTTGGCCGCGAACCCGGATCCTCCGGTCTCCGCCTCCCAAAGTACTGGGATTACAAGCGTGCGCCACCACGCCCGGCCTCTGTTATCTCTATACTAGGGATACTGAGACAGGAGTTTCATGGGTTCACAGCCAGCCTCATCAACTTAGGGAGACCCTCAGCAACTTAGCAAGACCGTGTTACCAAATTAAAAATAAAATAGTATTATGCCTAGGTTCAATCCCTAGTACCTCACACATACACAAAACAATGACTTTATATAACTGCAAACAAATGATTCATGGCTAGACTCCTTCACCAAAAAGAAACATTCTGAATCCCCAAAATCAAATGATTGTCATTGTCATGGGTTTCGAGGTAGAATGCCCCTGAGTTCAATTCCAGTACCACAAAAAAAAAATACAGTCTTGCTAGGTTACTGAGGGTTTCATTAAATTGCTCAGGCTGGCTTGACTTGAACCGGCAATACTCCTGTCTCAGTCTCCCAAGTACTGGATTACAGACATGCGCCACCACACCTGGCTCAAGCCTAGCTTTTGATGTGTCCTGGAATTCTGCTCAGTGGTGGAGGTCCCGAACCCACCACAGCTAAGTGGATGTTTCATTACTTCCTTAAAAGAACCTCCTCAACCCCTGTCCAGTGACATTACCAAGATGCAAATTGCTTCCTAAGGTTGACTTTTCTATAAATGTTTATTCTTTTTAGAAAGGAGTTTTGTCATTTCCAGAGGTTAACCAACATGAACTTAATGAAATCAATCAGTTCTTGGGACCAGTGGAAAAATTCTTCACCAAAGAAGGTATATATGGCTTTCTTTATCATTGCTCATTTGCTCATTTCTACTCTAAGTGTGATTGCATTTGTTTGTTGGCTTTATTGTTGTTCGTGTGTGTGTGTTTGTGTGTGTGTGTGTTGCTGTGGAAGAAACCCATGGGCCTTCTACCTACCTCTGGGCTACACCCCCTGACCTATTTTATTTTTTATTTGGAAACAGGGTCTCACTAAGTTGCTGAGGCTAGCCACAAACCTGCAATCCTCCTGTCTCAGCCTACCAAGTACTGGTATTAACAAGCATGCACCACCACAACCAGCGCATCTATCTATTCTTTATACTTTGTATGTGGGGAGGCTACTAGGAACTTAACCCAAGGGCAGTCTACCACTAAAAGAGACACCTAGCACTATTTTATTTTATTTTTTAAACAGGGTCCCACAGCCAGACATGGAGGTAAAAGGACACTGGGTTTCATCACCATTACCACAAAAAATAAAATTAAATTAAATAAACATATACATAAACAAGATCGCACTAAGTTGCTGAGGCCCTCAATAAATTGCAAAGGCTGGCCTTGAAACTGCAGCCCTACTGTCCACCACACCCAGCTAATTTAAGTCTGTTGAATTAGAAGTAGCATCTCACTGTATTGCCCGGGCTGGCCTCAAACTCTGAGCTCCAGTGATCCTCCTGCTTCGACCTTCTGAGTATACAGACTCTAGGCAGGTGTCCCTGCACCCAACACAATGATGGTATTAGAAAAAAATGTTTTTTTTTTTTTTTGCGGTACCGGGGATTGAACGCAGGGGCGTTCTACCTCCGCGCTACGCCCCGACCCTATTTTTTATACTTTATTTTGAAACCGGGTCTCACGAAGTTGTGGAGGGCCTCACTAAGGAGAGAGGGAGAGAGAGAGAGAGCGACAGGGAGAGATAGAGCGAGAGAGCTGAGGCTGGCCGCGAACCCGGATCCTCTAGTCTCCGCCTCCCAAAGTACTGGGATTACAAGCGTGCGCCACCACACCTGGTGGTATTAGAAAATTTAATTTTCTAACCTGGTGTGGTAGTGCACGCTTGTAATCTCAGTACTTGGGAACCTGAGACAGGAATATTGCAGGTTCAAGGCCAGCCTCAGCAACTTCGGAAGACCCTTGGTGACTTGACTTAGCAAGACCCTATTTCAAAATGAAAAGGGCTGGGTGTAGCTTGGAGAAAAAACAACCCTGGGTTAAATTCCCAGTACACAATAAACATAAAACCAAACAGAAAAAACAAACTGAAATTTTGACACATTGGGAAAATTTTTTTCGAAAAATCTAATTGTATTTCTATGTATTATCAACAAATGGTCAAAAGTGAGTATTTTTTTCCAGGGGGGTAATAGGGATTGAACCCAGGGGCATTATACCTCCGAGGTACAACCTCAGCCCTATTTTATATTTTATATTGAAACAGACAGTCTCACTAAGTAGCTGAGGCTGACTGCCTGTCATTGCACCGTGATATGTGTACTATTATTTCTATGAACATAGCCTACTTATATTTTGTCTAATAAAGATATTTTTTGTTGTCAGTGGACTCTACAAAAATTGACCGGGAGGAAAAAATCACAGCTGATACTTTGGAGACATTGAAAAGACTGGGGCTGTTTGAGAGACAGGTAGGAAGGGGGAAAGGAATGATTGAGGGAGGAAACAGTTCAAATAATGTTATGTCCATATGTGAAGGTATCACTACCAATCTCACTAACATGTATGGCGAGGGGAGAAGGAGGAGGGGATAGGATAAAGAGGGAAATACACCAAGTGATGTGTGCATGTATGTTTGTACCACTTTAAACCTCACTATGATGTATAATTACAATGCACCAATAAAAGTTAAGGTGTATATAAAACTTTTAAAAAATTAAAGATCTAGAGAAAAAGAACTTGGACCTATTTTTCACCCTTTCTGTCCCACGTTGTTCCTCCCTTCCAGAGGATGACAGAACAAAGTGTCATTTTGGAAGTAAAGACCAGACTCTCACCAGACACCAAATCTTGGACTTCCCAATCATATATAATAAAAAGACTCCTCTGGACTCAGAAGAGCAAGAAAATCCAGTAAAGTTTGTAGGGAATGAGAACTTGGTGCAGTGTCAGCACAGGTCCCATGGAGGTCACTGGAGTAAGGGGAGAGGCGAGGCTTCAGGCAGGATAACAAGAGAAGCCAGTGGGGCATGGCACAACACCTTCCCATCAGGAGTTGAGTCAAGCCCGAGCAAGGAGCAAGCTCTGCTTGCACAGTTACCCCACCACTCAGGAGCAGGGGCACCCAGGGACAGCACGTGACCACCTTGGCCAGCCTGGACCTCCTGTTTGGTGAAGGAGAGAAGACTTCCTGAGTGAAACGAATCTACAGAATGACTGTCCCTGCATTAGTGGCCAGCAGAAGACCAAA
This sequence comes from Glis glis, assembly GCA_004027185.1. Lineage (NCBI taxonomy): Eukaryota > Metazoa > Chordata > Mammalia > Rodentia > Gliridae > Glis > Glis glis. Next base: position 5,871 of record PVJS01046588.1, read on the forward strand.
GGTGCAATAACATTTTCCTTCCTCTTCCCAGTGGGCACACACACACTTTCTAAACATTCTTCCTGCCAGGTCTATTCTCAGGATCCTCCCATCCTGGGGACTCCAGTGCCTTCCTCCTAGCCCTGGACTAACCCTGGGACCTGGAACTTCTTTCTCTCATTGGGGGAAGGACAGCTGCATCTGCTATTCAGGAAACATCCTGGGAATCTGTGCCATGTCATCAAAGGCCAGAGCTGTTGGGATCCAATGTGCACTTTACCCATGGACTGTGGGAAAACATCTCCCTAGCAGAGTGAGCCCCACTGTGTGTCTAGGTGACAATCATAGTCATCAGTAAAGAGAAGATAACTCAGAATTACCCTGAATACCCAGAGGAGGCTGGAAACTTACCAAGGTGCAGGCTGGAGGCTGGGCAGAGTCCTGGAGACTGGGCCAAGCATTACCTTTCTTCCTTTCTTTTTTTTTTTTTTTTTTAGTGCCTAATTGTAGGAGACCCAGGGAGGACATTTAGGCAAGCTGAGGCAGTATGTTTACACCCAGATTGGATGAGTTTCTGTATCAAATGGGTCAAGCTGTCTGTTCTCACCCCACATACTCTCAGTCTTGGATGGGAATGGTTCATACCCCATGACATAAACATCTCATAAGAGTTTGTACAGAGAACATAGTATCCCAGGGGGCTTCAAGCTCTAGGGCTCAGGGCCTATGAAGCCCATTAAGATGAGTCAGTATGAACATGTCTGAGTCTGTAAACTGGTGATCACTCAAGATGGTGGATCTCAGAGCCACACAGCCTTGGGTAGTGATGGAGAGTGGAGACCCTTCTACAGAAGAGTAAGCACTCTTATCCTGACAAACCAGAACTCACCCAGACTCGTCAGGCCCCGGCCAGGAAGGATTTGCCACAGTGTACCTGATGGAGGGGCTGAGGGCCTCCAGGAGATTTCTGAGTTAGAAAGAGTTGTTCAAAAGCCAGGCATGGTGGCACATGCTTGTAATCCCAGTACTTGGGAGGCTGAGACAGGTGGATCACAGGTTCGTGGCTAGCCTCAGCTATTTAGTGAGGCCCTCCAGAACTTAGTGAGACCCTGTTCCAAAATAAAAAATAAAAAATAGGTCTGGGGGTGTAGCTCAGAGGTTGAATGCCCCTGGGTTCAATCCCCAGTGCCACCAAAAAAAAAAAAGAGTTGTTCAAGTCTTTGCAGGAGTGTTGGAGCTCCTTCTTCATGGGCAGCAGTAATACATATGGACCAAGACCCAGCTGTAATTTTAAACACTGCATCATAAATCTTTTCCCCTGGATAAGAAACCAGCCAGGAAAAAGAACTACGAGTTCAGAGACAAGGATCTTAGGAGGATTCAAATCTAAGTAAAGGGTGAACCATGAGCACCTGCAGGGGGCTGAGAAGCCAAAGTCCTGCCTGCCTGCCTTTAGTCCAATTGTGACTGATCCTCCTCTGGCCTCTTCCTTTCCACACTGTATCTTTGAGGTCTTTTAATTTCCTCACTTATGCTGATGGAATTCTAGAGCTTGGCATTGAAAATTAGTTAGCTGGTTGGTGGTCAAAAGAAAATTACATCAGAGAAGCAGAAAATGTTGCCCTCTTCACCAAAGCCATATAAAGCAGCCACTCTTCTGGATCAGAAAATGTCCCTTGAAAATGTGGTTGGTTTTTTTGTTTGTTTAGTGTGGGGGGAGCGGGGTACTGAGGAGTGAACCCAGGGGTATTCTTCCTCTGAGCAACAACCCAGCCCCCACCCCCTTTTTGTACTGGAGATGAACCCTGAGACATTCTACCTATGAGCTATATCCCCAACCCTATTTAATTTTTTATTTTATCTCTGGCGGGGTGGGGGGCTGCTGGGGGTTGAATCCAGGGGCATTCTACCTCTGAGCTACACCCCTAGCTCTATTTTATTATTTGGAGACAGGGTCTCACTAAATTGCTTAGGCTGGCCAAAAACCTGTGATCCTTCTGTCTCAGCTTCCCAAATACTGAGATTACATGCATGTGCCACCATGCCTGGCTTTATTTTTTATTTTGAAACAGGATGTTGCCAAGTTGCTGAGGGTCTCACCAAGTTGCTGAGGCCAGCCTCAAACCTGATTCTTCTGTTTGTCTCCCAAATATCAAGATTACAAGTGTGCACCGCCATGCCCAGCTCTTGCCCAGTTTTAATGACAATGAAGTGAGCATCTTCTTTGCCAAAAATGAACTTAGGTGTGGCCTTTAGTAACCCAGAGAAGGATGGCAGAAAGCAGGCTGGAGGAGTTCAGCAATGGAGGAGTAGGTGGCTGAGGTCACCTGGGGCTGTCCTTCCTTGTGACAGCCAGCCCTCCATTTGCAACACATCTCAGGTCCCTGGATCCTAGCTGTGGGCAGTGTGGCCACTTTTGTTTGCTTTCTGCACAAACTTTGGCTTTTTGAATTTTTAAAGAATTCCACTCTTGTGGCCCCCTCCCCTAACTGTTTCTAAAGTTCTTGGACAATAAAAGTACAGGTGAACCCAAAAGGTTTTCAAATATCCTCTCTCATCTGCTTATCACATGGAGACACCTGTTAGCAGGGCTGGATACTGCAATGCACTCTCCTCCAGGCTGCCTTTGGCTAATTCCCACCAGCCACTCTGTAGCACAGGATTGCTCCACTCTCCAGAAGAGGCTTATAAAATTGTAACTAAAAAATAAAATAGTACTGGGGGTGTAGCTCGGAGGTAGAATGTCCCTAGGTTCAACCCCAGTACCAACAAAAAAAGAATTGTAACCACGTTTAAAACTTGCCTTAATTTGCCAAACCAAATAACTGGGTGAGTTTTTGTGAAGAAGGAGAAAATTTATCAATTTACTAGCAAATGGGGAAAAAGTGAGTGAACATGTGTTCAATAAGCAAGCCGAAATTTTCTGAATCCCAGTGGAAAGAATCTTGCTTCTAAAGCTTGAACTTCAGGGTCACACAAGTGTGTTTATCAGGGAAAAAATCATGTCTGCTTTGTACTTGAGATGAATTCCTTGGATGTCAGTAAACTGTTGGTAAGAGCATGTTACTTGTTAACGGGGAGGGGGTAGAGGCAAACATGTCTGTTTTAAAGCCGGCCACCTGCTAGCTGAGCTGCAAGGTGATAATTAATCCATGAAATGGACCACCACTGCACAATCCCTGGAGTTTCATGACTAGCACATGCACAGAATTTGAACATTTACCACAAAGTCCCTGAGGGTAGGAATTGGCCTGGTCAGCGTTCGTGCCCAAGAGCATGGCCAGCATGCTACCCTTACAGTGTTGTTGAGGAATATGCTGGACATTGCATGGGACATAGAATGAGAATCATAGTCCAGGTCCTCAAGAAGCACATTATCTGGGAGCTTGAACTAAAACTCACAAACAAGTGAAGCTATATTAGGAGCTGCAGACCACTAACTTAATAATACAGGCAGCAAAGAGGAAAGAAAGGAACAGTGAGTTTAGAGGAAAATTTTGGGATTCATGAAAATGTTCAATAATGATCAATAACAACATTCCATAGATATAAGACCAGAAATTGGAAATGGAAAAGCAAGATTAGTTGTTATTCTGGGTGTAACTAGAAAACAAATCAGCCACCAGGAAGGCTTATCAGGGTCCAGATGAGACAAGCTAATGAACAATTCCATGTAACAGACACTGTGCTAAATTCTTATGAGCCGGGCGTGGTGGTGCATGCTTGTAATCACAGTACTTGGAAGGTGGAGACCGGAGGATCCGGGTTCGCGGCCAGCCTGAGCAACTTAGGCCCTCCACAACTTCGTGAGACCCGGTTTCAAAATAAAGTATAAAAAATAGGGCCGGGGGTATAACTCAGAGGTAAAACGCCCCTGGGTTCAATCCCCGGTACCGCAAAAAAAAAAAAAATTTCTTATGAGCATTACTTCACATAATACTCATAACCCTACATGCTAGATACTGTGCTATCCCAATTATATAATAAAAAGGAAAATGAATTGTACAAAGCAGAAGCAATGTGAACCACCTATCAATGCCAGAGTTTGGCTTCAAATCTGAGTGAACTCAAATCTGAGCCTAAATTCACGGACCATGCTTTTAACCACTGTATATTATTACTTTATACTGACTTATATTTGATACAATACCATGTCATAGGATAGACACATATAGCCAAGGTATGCAAAGACCTATCAAGCACAAGGAATTTTACCTCAAAGACTCTCAAGTAAAAGTGTGTTCAACTGACCTGTGGAAATGGCACTGAGAAGCTGTATCATTTATTTAAAGAAGTTTTATTGACCAGCAACTCTGGGCCAATGAGTATGTTGGAAATTAGAGTTACAATATGAATTAAAAGGTCCCTGCCCTAGAAGAGCTTACAGTCTAGTGAGGCAAGCACCTGACCTAATACAATGTGAGAAATACTATAATAGGGATATGTCATTTCCTGAGGAATCACAATTGATGGTAAACTAGGGCAGGAGGAATCAGGCTGAAAACATCAATAAACAGAAAAGGGACATAGAACAGCTAAAAAGCAAACAGAAATATCTGGTGGAAAGCACACCTAAGGTTAAAACCAATGAAATTCCAATCAACTAGGGGTAAAAAACTCATAGCAAGAACCAGACACAAAGCAAAGTGACCAGAAAGTAAAGCTGAACTGGAACTGAAAAATATCAAACAAGGAGACCAAGATTTAAAAAAAAAATTTTTTTAAGTCATGTAAAGCACCTTTGCAAAGTACAAAAGAGGTGAACATAACTGTTTGGGTAGCAACTACCCTGTCAGTCTAAAATGCATAAACATATTTTGAAGTTAGCCAAGATTCCACTTCCACTCTCAGAGGCTTTGAAGAACAGTGCAGTTTGTTTTTAATGCCATTTCTACCCTTTATTCTGTCCCTGGTGAGTATACCAGGGCCCATGATTAGTAGATTACCAGCGATTAAATGCCACCATGAGTTATAGGGTATAGAAGTGGGAAGCCAGATTCCTGGTTTGAGCTGTAGACCCAGTCTAGCAAGAAGTCAATTCAGCTAGGTTGATGGTGAGTTGAAAAACAGTATGAATGGAAAATTTCTTCAGCTCTTTGACTACATATGGGTGGTGGTGGTTGTGGTACTGTGGTAAGCATAAGTGGGTAGTCAGGCCAAATATGAATGTACAAAAAATATGGCTCAAGATGACTGAAATAAGCAAGCAACCATAGATGTCTTGGAGTCTTAAAAGACCAATGAACTTTATCTTTTCTAGAGGTTTAATCTTTTAGACAATCAGGTTGAAAGAACAGGTAGCTATAACAAATATAACTGCCAATACATAATCATTCCCAGCAACAATGTAAAATGTATTATTTTAGGTTTTCATATTCAGTCTCAGCTTGATGAACCAATGATATTTGGGGCAGGCAGAAAAGTAAGAAATATAGCTGACTATATTAATAACTGGCATATTTGTTTAACAATCAGAGAGTGAAGAATCTAAGAGAAAAATAAATTAGGATCTGAGATAATTTGTTTCAGAAGCCCACGATGACAAAAAGCAGCCTTTCATCTTGGCTACATTACAAAATGGGTTACAGTATAGGGGAGACTCTGAGGAAGGTGGGGTATCAACCACACAGTATTGGGACAAATGTAGGAAAGTTAATATAGTTACAGAAACTGCTGCATACAACAGTTCTCATGGGGAACTTACATTAGAAATATGTAAAGTGCCAGGTGTGGTGACACACACCTGTAGTCCCAGTACTTGAGAGGCTGAGACATGAGGATTGCAGGTTCGAGACCAGCCTCGGCAACTTAGCGGGTCTCTCGGCAACCTAGTGAGACCCTGTTTCCAAATAAAAGATAAAAAGGGCTGAGGGTGTAGTTCAGAGGTAGAATGCCCCTGGGTTCAATCCCCAGTTATCACACTTGCACATACATGTAATGTTTTACTTTATCCCAGGACTACAACATCCCTAAAGGTTATAATTATAGAAAAGTGGTTGGTATGGGAAGGAAGCATATGATAAAAAATTAAGCATATACTGTAAAAGAATGAAATATAGTCATGTACCGTATAATGATGTTTCAGTTAATGATAGACCACATATATGATGATGGCCTCATAAGATTACAATGGAGCTGAAAAACTCCTACTGCCTAATGATGATGACACCATTTTATCATAGCACAACACATTACTCATGGTTGTGGTGATGCTTGTATAAACAAACCTATAGCACTGCCAGTTGTAGTGTTAGGTAGTTAAGAGATGAACAGGGCAGGGAAATGGGACAGGATGCAGTCAGTCCTCATGAGAAGAGATAAGGAGATGCACCACCCAGCTGCAATTACCATTTCAGGCACTTCCCCCGCCTAAGGTTTCACTTAGGCACCTAGAGGAAAGTTTCCAACATGGAGGAAACAGCACAGGTGCACTAAGCTGTGGTGCAAAAAGAAAGCGTTCCCACTCCCAAATGCATACACATGAGGAGGAAGGCTTCCAGAATAAATAAATCCCACCATGCAGAGAACTCATCACCGTTTTCCACTTCAGGAAACAAACCCTTCTAGACCCTTTCTCTGGAACATACCCCTATATCGCGGTCTTCTCTTAAGCTGTACCCCCACTTCCCTAAATAAACCTCTTATGTTCTCCTATTTGTGCTTTCCATTTGAAATCCTTCTCTTGGGAAGCAAGGACTGAGGATGAGAGATCACTGCCCTGTAATATTTATTTCTAGGAGAGATTGTCACCCTTTAACATTAGTACAGTCATGCATCACATAGGTGCATTCTGATGCTCACACAATAACAAAATTGCTAATGCATTTCTCTGAATGTGTCCCCATCATTAAATGTGTGATGAGTTCACAGAATTGTAACATTAGGATTACTCTAAAATGTGAAGCTGCTGATGTCTGATAAGAACTGAACTGTTACCAAATGCTTTTTCACATTTGTCACATTTAAAGGGTCTCTCCCCAGTATGAATTCTCTGATGCTGAATAAGGTGAGTACTCTGGATAAAAGCTTTACCACATTCATCACATTCATAGGGCTTCTCTCCAGTATGAATTCGCTGATGTTTAGTGAGGGATGAGTTTTCAGGGAAGCCCTTGCCACACTCTCTGCATGTATACGGCCTTTCACCAGTGTGTACTCTTTGATGTTGTGTGAAGGTTGAGTGGGCAGTGAATGCTTTCCCACATTCAACACACTTATAAGGTTTTTCCCCTGTATGAGTCCTCTGGTGTTCAGTTAGGTGTGTACTTCGTCTGAATGCTTTCCCACAGAAATTACATATGTGGGGTTTCACTCCAGTGTGGATTCTCTGATGTTGTGTAAGAGATGAGATATCAATGAAGGACTTCCCACAATCAATACAATCATAGGGTTTCTCTCCACTGTGAATTCTCTGATGTTGAATAAAGGATGAGTAGTCACAGAAGGCTTTTTCACATTGATTACATTTATAAGGTCTCTCTCCAGTATGAATTCTCTGATGTTGAATAAGAGATGAATTTACAGTGAATGCTTTTTCACAAAAATTACATCTATAAGGTTTCTCTCCAGTATGAGTTCTCTGGTGTTCAATAAGAGATGAACTCTGTCTAAAAGCTTTTCCACAGACATCACATTTATAAGGTTTCTCTCCAGTATGAATTTTCTGATGACGAATAAAGTTTGAACGGTCACTGAAATTTCTTCCACATTCACTACATATATAAGTTCTCTTTCTAGAATTTCTTTGCCTTTTAACTGGAGTAAAGTTCCACTCAATACCTTCTCCAAATGGGCCAATTATATGTGGTGTCTCTCCTGAATGAATAATATGTTGTGGGATAAGTTCAGATCTTAGATCAAAACTTCTCTCAAACTCATTAAAATTATGTCCATTTTCCTCAAAGGGTATTTCGGCATGGGCAACTATCACTTGCTGAAAACCAGTGGTCTGGGTAAGAGAATGTTTTGTAATTTTGCCTACAGAATTCTCCCTTTGCTTTCCTACCTTGGCCTCATATTCACAGGCTTCTTCAAATAAATATCCTTGGGACACATCTACTCTGAGCCTTTCCATGATGACAGTGATGGAGCTGCTCATTCATAAGTACATTCTAACAGTCTTCTCTTTGGTATCCGTTCTAGTCTTCAAATCTGAAAGGAATAAAAAGTATAAAAACATCTTTTCTGTATTGAGATATAGGAAATTACAACCAGGGGAAAGCAAGTAACCTTACTGAAATTAATGCGCATTAGAATAAACAGCCTTAGCCGGGTGTGGTGGCACACGCTTGTAATCCCAGTACTTGGGAGGCTGAGACAGGAGGATCCCAGGTTCGCAGCCAGCCTCAGCTACTTAACGACCCTGTTTCAAAATAAAAGAATAAAAAAATTAGGAATGAAGGTGTAGCTTGGAGGTAGAATGTCCCTGGGTTCAATCCCTGGTACCACAAGAAGAAAAAAAAATTAGCAGTCTTGCCACATGACAAAAATAAGAAGAGATAACAGAATAGAGGCAGAACTGACAGAGAACCGGCTGGCCCGACAAGTGATATCACAGGCAAGAACTCTTAAAGCTGGAAAAAATGTCTTCAAGACTTAACCTCCTGATTTAAAAAGTTTAGAACTAGAGGTTATAGGATTAACCCAAAGACAGAGTTTATTAATGGATGGTCAGAACTAGATTTATCTGAACCTAAACTAACTTCACTCCAGTAATATGGAGACTAAACGGAGCTTAACAGAGAGGATAAACAGGTACTTAGTTAAAATGCAAATAATGAAGGAGATGCGTAAGCACTATCAGAAATGAGCAACAAGAATAAATGGCCGAGGGACAGCACAGGGGGAAGAAGTTACTGAGTAATGTAAAAAGCAGCACATGAAAAAGCAATGTCAAAAGGAATAATAGCTGAGTCCAAATCTCAACAGAAGAACTGAGGGCATTAAGGAGAACTCCTTGGACAGTGGTTTAGATTCCACTCCTCCTAAACATTTACCCCTGAACTGAACATGTAGATTTATCCCTCATGTGAACGTGTGCCTCCACAAACTTCAGTAGCTCACAGGCTTGCCACAACTCTCTCGTGGGCTATAGGATTAGTTTTAGAATCCTGGGAATCCTGCTCATGGGAAAAGAAAATATGGCAACAACATTCATACTGGCGTCGCTTAAATTTAATACTGTGAAATCTGAGAAGCCCAGCACTAACAGTTTTTAAAGCATATAATGAGTCTCCGAATAGTCCTTGTGTTGGAGAACAAAGACTCGGTCTCCCACAGAAATGACAACATACAATACCAAAAAGGACACAATTTTCAGCACAACTGAAGAAAAGAAAATCCTGGAAACAAGTACACTACGCTGTAGGAACAAACGCAAGGACTCTGGAGTCTCCAGGCCGACCTTTCCGCGCAGACTCACGGCCCGGCGCGCCAGAGACTCCCCCACAGAGCCTTCCTCCCGCGAGCGCCCGTCGCCGCCGCACCGCGGCCTGGGCTCCGCCATCCTCCCGCCCTCCAAGCCCCAGCGCCCCGCGCCGCCGCTTCCGGCCGGAGCCGACCCAGGCGGCACTGACCTCGGCGGAAGCGGCTTGGGCCAGGCCTCCCCGCCTGCGGAGGCCAGCGACGCGGCGCAGCTCTCCGGGCGCCACAGCAGCCGCGCGCTGCGGAACTACACCTCCCAGAGTGCTCCGCGCCACGCCGCTTCCGTCCCTTTTCCCAGAAATCCTGGAGCAGGCGCGGGGCGGGGCATGAGGCTTCCGGCCAATCAGGGCGCACGCCAGGGTTTCCGTGGTGACCGCGGCTCCCAGCCGGGCTGCGAAGGAAAGCAAGAGAACTGCTGCGGGCCGGCCTCCCTTGGATAGCTGTCAGGAGGCAGTCTTGAGGCCGTCGGGACTCCGGAATGCGGGCCGAGTGTCGGATGA
>PVJS01046589.1:0-15760 GCA_004027185.1 Glis glis
CTCTCTCTCTCTCTCTCTCTCTCTCTCTCTCTCTACTTAGTGAGGCCCTTCGCAACTTCATGAGACCCGGTTTCAAAATAAAGTATAAAAAATAGGGCTAGGGGTGTAGTGTGGAGGTAGAACGCCCCTGAGTTCAATCCCCAGTACCGCGAAAAAAAAAAAAAAGTAAACTGTTAGCCAGGCATGGTGGCACATGCCTGTAATCTCAGTATTTGGGAGGCTGAGTCAGGAGGATTACAGGTTCAAGAAGAGCCTCAGCAACTTAAAGAGCCTCAGCAATTTAGCAAGACCCTTTTTCAAAATAAAAAGCACTTGGGAAATAGTTCAGAGGTAGAATGCCTCTGGGTTCAATCATCAGTACCAATAAACAAACAAACAAACTGTTATTGGGACACAGCCTAGCCACTAGTTTTTAAATCATCTATGGCCACCTTTGCACTACACCTCCAGAGTTAGTAGTCAGTTGTAACAGGGACCAAATAGCTTGCAGAATCTTAAATTCTGATTATCTGTCCCTTTACAGGAAAAGCGCGCTGGCCCGTCTTGTGCATTTCCTCACGGGGAGAGACTAGCTGTGGTGTTATTTACTACCTCATCTGCAATGTTTAGAGCAAGGCAGGCTCCTCGCTGCTGCTCAGTAGAGACATGTGGAATGAATGAATGAATGAATGAATGAATGAATGAGTGAGTGATTTATCAACAGGATCAGCTCACCAGTGGCAAAGCTCTACCTCAAATCCAGAGCTGGGCTCCTGACCCGAGATTCCTTCTTTCTTCATACCACCTGGAATCAGGGACCTGCTGGGCTTATCCCAAATACTGAAAACACCAGTTTTTTTTTTAATTTCCTAGTATTCACCTTCCTCATATCAATATCCCAAATATTGTGTCTTCCTGTGGGTGAAAACAAAACAAACTTTGATCTTTCCCCAATCTTCTTGTGTTTTGTAACTTATTTTCTTCTCCCAACCTCCTATGTTCTTTGTAGCAACATCATCTTAAAAAAAATCATTTCCCAGTACCTCAGCAACTTAGCAAGACTGTTTCAAATCAACAACACAAAAATAAATAAATAAAAAGGGCTGGGGGTGTAGCTCAGAGGCAGAACACCCCTGGGTTCAATCCACAGTACCCCAAAACAAAACAAAACAAACAAAAAACCAGATTATGGGTTTCTTTTGACAACTACTTGGAAATCTTAATTATATCCTCCATAAATTCAAATTGCAGTACTATCCGTGGCTGCCATTCAGTTTATAAGAATTAATAGAGAATGTTAGAACTTTAGGGAAGGAAGTTGAGAAGTTGAGGACCAAAAACAGGTTTAAGCACGCATGCACACACACACACACACACACAGACACACACACACGCCATAATCAGTGACTGTCTGCTTTTCTCTACTTTCTCCTGAATTTTCTTTATACCCCTTAGATTATGGCTCAATGTGCAAATGATGCCAGAGAAGCAGGAGACAAGAAAGCAGGCTTTGAGCACGCGCTGCCTGGATAGAGTGAAATCCTTGCTCTACCACAAACCAGCTTTGTGACCTTGGGTAGTTACGGAAGCCTTTTGTTTTTCATTTTCCTCACCTGTACAATGGAGATAATAGTGTCTACCAAACAGACTGCCTGCGTGAAAACCGTATGAAACGTTACATATAAAATTGTCAGAATAATGGCTGGCAGTAATGAACGGCAAATCTCATTACCATGAGTGGGAGCCAGCTACAGATCTCAGGACTCGTTATTGTCTCCATGGGGCTACTGGGTTGATTTTCAGTTTCCCTTTCCTGTGGTTTCAAGTGCATGCAAGACTGGTGATGGATTCAGTATGTGAAGTACTTATAGCACCTCTCTTTGCTCCCTTGTCAAGTCCTACTCTAGTTTCACAAAAAATTGTGTATTGGGGGGGTACTCCCAGTCCTATTTTATTTTTTAATTTTGAAACAGGGCCTCACTAAATTGCTGAGGCTGGCTGTGAACCTGGGATCCTCCTGTCTCAGCCTCCCAAGTACTGGGATTACAGGTGTGCACCACCAAGCCCGGCTCAGTTTGCTACAAATTTGAAAACTTGAGGCCTGTTCCTGGTTCTGTATTGTCCAAACATAGACTCCATCCTGTTTCTTCCTAGCCTCTACTTTGTCACCATGTCATTGTCGCTTTGACTAACCTCTCATGGAAAGGGCAACAGGAAGGCCTCCTGTTTCTACCATTTCTCACGACTAGGCCATTATCAATCTTTGGCTGGAATGCAAAGCCCCTTTCCCTTTTTTTTTTTTTTTTTTTTTTTGCGGTACCGGGGTTCTACCTCCGCGCTATGCCCCCGGCCCTATTTTTTTTATACTTTATTTTGAAACCGGGTCTCACGAAGTTGCGGAGGGCCTCACTAAGTAGAGAGAGAGAGAGAGATAGAGAGAGACAGGGAGAGAGAGAGAGAGAGAGAGAGAGAGAGAGCTGAGGCTGGCCTTGAACCCGGATCCTCCTGTCTCTGCCTCCCAAAGTACTGGGATTACAAGCGTGCGCCACCACGCCCGGCCCCTCTCCCTTTTAATCGGATGCCCCTCCACAGCCATGCAGCAAAGGTTCCAGGTTAGCTGATTTCTAAACACACTGATCTTTAATCTTGGCCAAATACCATCGATGTTGGCACTGCCAGTCACCAAAGTGCAAGGTACAAAACAACAAAAACAATAATTGTTCCCTGGGGGCATCCGGGAAAGAGCCTCAGGGGGGCACATCCCCTTGGGAGATGACTAAGCAAGTGTTTTTCTTCTTTCTGCAAAATGTTCCAAATGTCTCAGCCTAGAAAGCAAGAGTGGTTTCAACAAGTAATGAGCGCCTACAGTGAGCTGCGTCCCTACCAAAGGGCCCGGGGAAGTAAAACAAGAGCGTTTACAAGTCGCCTCTTTCTACATAAATGATCAACTATTAGCCTCCGGTGATGAATCTTTTTTTTTTTTTTTTTTGGCATTCTACCACCGAGCTACACCCCCAGCCCTATTTTATTTTGAAACAGGGCCTCCCTAGGTTGATGAGTCTCAGTAATTGCTGAGGCTGTCCTGGAACCTGTGATCCTCCTGTCTCAGTCTCCCAAGTACAGGGATTACAAACCTGCACCACCTGAATGGAATTGTTTCCCCTTTGCTCCTGATAAGGATTTCTGTGTTTCTACACTTTTCTTCTACCAACTCCTGCACTTGGGAAATCCTGAAATGAAGACAACTGTTTTTGAATGCCTAATTCTATTATCCTCTTGACATACAGGATATCTGTCCCTATGTACATTTGCTTTTCCCTGAATGATCATTTTAAACAAAACCCTTGCTTGAGAATATTCTTTGGCCAGGTGCAATTCGGCGTTGCTTCTTGCTAAGATGCATGTACATGTTCCAGGACGTTTGCTATTCCCTTAGAAAGGTGCTCCCTTGTGGAGAGCCGTCTTAGGACGCACACTGAGATTATCATCTTGGACAGGCCCAGTTTGAATACATGAGATTTGGCTGGGTGGGATTTGTCCGCAAGGGGACGCATTCCAAGGGACCTGGTGTAATCTTTAAGGTGCGGTCTTTGATGTCATCTCCACCCAGTAATGTTTAATCCCTCCTTCCTCCAAGCTTGTCACTTGTCTGCCTCACTGACTTTTCTTATCGCAACTCGTGAGAATTGGTAGTTTCTGTGTTTGATTATCTTTTATGATGCCTTGTCTAAAGTTTCTATAAAAGTAAGGTGCTGGTTACAGATGGTCAGGGGAATTGTCATCTATCTCCTCCCCAACCCTCCAATTATTAAATATAATTTTCTCCAAATTATATCACATTGTGTCATTGTCCTGTTGAAGACTAAGGTGCTATAACCGAGTTGTCGCAAAATCCAGAGAGACGAGAGAAGTTTTAAAAGCAAATTAGAAGCCTTTAATACCGGCCGGGACGGAGACCCGGGTCTCAAAATCAGACCTCTGAGTTACTCAGTGCCCTTCTCCAGGGAGCAGGGGTTTTATAAGGAAAAGAAAACAGGTACAGATGGCTCCCGGTGTAAGCAGTCACATAAGTACAAGTCTTCTTCAAGATAAGCAAGCAAGATACAGGGATGCAACAAATCAATTGCTTTAGAAATGTTAATGGCTACTGATAGGCGCCAAGACCTGGGTTAGAGCCAGGTCATTGTGATTCATTTGGCCGGGTTTACAACCGAATTTACAACCAACCGATAAGTTAACCCTATCTGGGGCCGTAACTTAACTTTCTCATATTTTTACTTTTTTTCCAGAGGTTTCTACAGTCCTGCAAGATAGACTGTTGTCAGGACCTGGAGCAGCGACCTTCCATGGCAGGAACCACAGAATAATTTTCAGGGAGCTGCCTGGAGCAGCAACCTTCCGTGGCGGGACTACAGAGCAAGGAGCGTCTGCTAGAGCCTGCTATACTCCCTTTTCTTTTTTTTTTTTTTTTGCGGTACCGGGGATTGAACGCAGGGGCGTTCTACCTCCACGCTACACCCCCGGCCCTATTTTTATACTTTATTTTTGAGACTGGGTCTCACAAAGTTGCGGAGGGCCTCACTAAGTAGAGAGAGAGAGAGAGAGACAGGGAGAGAGAGAGATCGTGCACATGCGTGCGTGCGCGAGCTGAGGCTGGCCGCGAACCCGGATCCTCCGGTCTCCGCCTCCCAAAGTACTGGGATTACAAGCGTGCGCCACCACGCCCGGCTATTCCCTTTTCTTTAAATGAAGAATTTCTCTAATTTCATTAACTCTTCATCAGCACACCATTCAGCGTATCTTTTTCCTTCGCATTTATCCAATTTTTGAATTCCTACATCTTTATGTAACTCAGTCCTTAGGCCTATCAGGATTATTTATAGTGATAACTCTCCAAACTGCAAGTCTGGCCTAGACTCCTCTCCAGAATAGTCAATATTATCATCCATCAGCTAATTAAACATCTCTACTGCCGGGCGTGGTGGTGCACGCTTGTAATCCCAGTACTTTGGGAGGCGTAGACCAGAGGATCAGGGTTCGCGGCCAGCCTCAGCGTGCACGCGCAGCGCGCGTGCGCGCGATCTCTCTCTCTCTCTCTCTCTCTCTCTCTCTCTCTCTCTACCTAGTGAGGCCCTCCGCAACTTCATGAGACCCGGTTTCAAAATAAAGCATAAAAAAATAGGGCCGGGGACGTAGCGCGGAGGTAGAATGCCCCTGGGTTCAACCCCCGGTACCGCAAAAAAAAAAAAACAAAACTCTACTTGGAGAGGTACTCATGATCAAATATTCTACATATTAGAAAGCCATCTATGAAAAAAAGATATTATGGAAATTTTATTGATACATGTGAAATAAGTGTATGTATTTATACTGCTGTTTATTGAATAAAATAAGCAATCATGAACATACTACCCAATATTGCAATTAGAACATTACCAGTATCACGGAAGCTACTTGAGCATTCCTCCCAGGTCTCATTCCATCTTTCCATAACCATAATCCATAATTTTGTGGATTATCCTGAAATATGTATATTAAGTATATTTACATAATATATTTAAAGCAAGAGGATAATTAACAAAGTCAATATTTTTATTTTATTTATTTATTTTTTTTGCGGTACTGGGGATTGAACGCAGAGGCGTTCTACCTCTGTGCTACACCCCCGGCCCTATTTTTTATGCTTTATTTTGAAACCGGGTCTCACGAGGTTGCGGAGGGCCTCGCTAAGGAGAGAGAGAGAGAGACAGAGCGAGAGCTGAGGTTGGCCGCGAACCCGGATCCTCCGGTCTCCGCCTCCCAAAGTACTGGGATTACAAGCGTGCGCCACCACGCCTGGCTCAATATTTTAATATTATATATTTATATTGCATAAATTATATTTATGTGATATAAGTATATATTTATAAATACATATATTTTTTTCAGTATTGGGGATCAAAACCAGGGCCTCAGGCATGCTAGACAAGAACTCTACCACTGAAGCTTTTACATTAATTTCATTTTGAGACAGGGTCTCAAAGTTGCTGGCCTCAAACTTCTGATCCTTCAGCCTGAGTCTCCTTAGTAGCTGGGATTATGGGTGTGCACCACCACTCCCGGCACACTGATTTTTTTTATCATGTGTAATTTTTATTTGCTTTTGACCTGTGTAAAATACTCAAGTGGACTTCTATAGTTGCTTTTCTCACTCCATATTATGTTTCTAAGGTTGATTCACATTGTTGCATGAAGCTATTGCATGCTAATTTTAGTTCTACTTGGTATATAATAGTGTAACTGGGCCACAGTTCACACACTTAGTTCTAACATTGTTAGGCTTTTTTTGTGTGTGTGGTACCGGGGATTGAACCCAGGGGCATTCTACCTCTGAGCTACACCCCCAGCCCTATTTTTTATTCTTTATTTTGAAACAGGGGCTCACTAAGTTGCGGAGGGCCTCACTAAGTAGCTGAGGCTGGTAGCCAACCAGGGTCCTACAGTCTCAGCTTCCCAAGTACTGGGATTACAAGTGTGCGCCACCACGCCCAGCTCATTGTTAGGCTTTTGTTGTTACCAGTAACACTACCATGAATGTTTCTGTACATGCCTCCTGGAGCACATCCATGCAAGAGCTTCTTTAGGCCCTAAAAGCAAGGTATAAACATCCAGAAATGGAATTGATAGATTTTATGTTCAACTTTACAAGATGGTTGTAAACAACTTTGCAGAACTTTTCAAAAGTGGTTTGTTTGCATCAATCTAATCTTACTAGCAGTGTACAAATGATTCTTTTGTTCCACATCATTGATGCTACTTGATATTGTTAGACCTTTTAATGTACAACATTCTAATGAATGTAAAATAGTATTTCATTATAATCTAGATTTAGTTTCCCTAAATTTTGAGGCTCAACAACTTTCACATGTCTATTTACAATTCATGTTTTCTCTTCTGTGAATTGCACACATGCCTTTTTCAGGGAATTTTTTTGGCCTTTTTCTTACTAATATATTGGTAGTTTTATACATACTTACACAAGCTGTATATATATATGCACACACACTTGAGACATTATACATACTTATGTGTAGTTGATACTTGACGGTTATAGGAGTGGCAAATGTATTTTCCCAGTTGAACCTTATCTTCTCACCTTTTTAATTATGTTTGATATCAAATATATAGAGTTTCTATATACCTAATGCTTGGTGTATCTTGTTTAAACATCCTCTCTAAAGTTTTATTGCCCTTAAGACCAGCCAGGTGCAGTGGCACATGCCCCTAATCCCTCTTCCTCTGGAAGCTGAGGCAGGGGGCTAGCAAGTTCAAGGCCAGCTTGGGCAATTTAGGGAAACACTGTCAAAAATACAAAAGGAGCTGGGCGGTGGCTCATGCCTGTAACCCAGTACTTGGGAGGCCGAGACAGGAGGATCACAGGTTTCACAGCCAGCCTCAGCAATTTAGTGAGGCTCTCAGCAACTTAGCGCGACCCTGTTTCCAAATAAAAAATAAAATAGTTCTGGGAATGTAGCTAGGAGGTAGAATGCCCCCAGGTTCAATCCCCAGCACCACACACACACACACACACACACACACACACACACACACACACAAAATGCTTGGACCGTAGCTCAGTAGTACAAGGTAGAGTGCCACTGAGTTCAATCCCCAGTACTGCAGGGGATTGAACAAAAACAATAAAAAATAACCCTAATAAAAACCCTAATACCAAGCCTTGATATTTGGTAATGCAGTGGTTTTGCTATTCTTCATCCTTTGGCTATCCACATAAATTTTAAACTAAGCTTTTAAAACTTGAAAACTATTGATTTTTTGATTGGAATTGTGTTAATTATGAGACTAAGAGATTTGGTATCCTAAGGACAGCCATTGTAACCAAGATCTTTGTGCATCCTCCACTTAAGGGTTCCTTTCATGACTTTCTAAAGTTAAAAAGTTCTTCATAAAGTTGCTATTCATCTTTTGTTGGACTTATCCATAGGTAACATGTCACCATTATTCCTTTTTTGCAGTTTTCTACTATTGCTCATGTTTGAAAATACAAATTGATCTTTGGATATAATGTATCTGCTAATCTCACTAAACTTCGTTAATTTTAATAATTTGTCACCTCCACATATCAGCTTCTATCTTCCTTACTTCACTTTTGTACCTGGCTAGTTCAGTACAATGCAGCACTGCACTCTCCTTGATTGATCTCTGATTTTATGGGGATACTTCTAACATTCCATAATTAAGAACAATTTCTGTATTTATATTATGGATTCCTGTATCTTCTAGTTTGTTTTTTTTTAAACTATTATGGTGGTTGAGTTTTATTAAATGCTTATTATGCTTAGACTGAGAAAATGTCTTTTGTTTATTAAAAGGGGTGAATTTCACTTTTAGGTTTCCTAATGTTATTTTACTCTTTCATTCTGGATATACACCCCCAATTTTTTTTTTTTTTTTTTTGCGGTACCGGGGATTGAACCCAGAGGCGTTCTACCTCCGCGCTACACCCCTGGCCCTATTTTTTATACTTTATTTTGAAACCGGGTCTCATGAAGTTGCGGAGGGCCTCACTAGGTAGAGAGAGAGAGAGAGAGAGAGAGAGAGAGAGAGAGAGAGAGCGCTGAGGCTGGCCGCGAACCCGGATCCTCTGGTCTCCGCCTCCCAAAGTACTAGGATTACAAGCGTGCGCCACCATGCCTGGCTATAAACCCAATTTGATTTTGTATTGCTAACAACTTATGATTTTATTATTGGTATCATTATTTATAGTTCTCTTGAGATACATCTCATACTATTCTTGAGTTTTGGTATCATGGTTAAGCTGGTCTTTAAGAATTTGTTAAAGAGTATTTTCTTTCAGCCGGGCGTGGTGGCGCAAGCTTGTAATCCTAGTACTTGGGAGGCGGAGACCGGAGGATCCGGGTTCGCGGCCAGCCTCAGCTACTTAGTGAGGCCTCTGCAACTTCGTGAGACCTAGTTTCAAAATAAAGTATAAAAAATAGGGCCGGGGGTGTAGCTCGGAGGTCGAATGCCCCTGGGTTCAATCCCCAGTACCACACACACACAAAAAAAAGAGTATTTTCTTTCTATTGTCTTGGAAGGGTCAGTAAACCCTCGAGATGGTATCTATTCCTCAAAGTTCAAGAGAGCCAGCAGGGAAAGCCTTTGATCCTGTTGCTTCCTTCCCTTACCACGGTGTGGGTAATAATAAATGGGAAGTAGAGCTAACACCTTACTGTGCTTATTTCACTTTTTTGTGCCTTCTTTTTCTTTCTTTTAGATGTTTTTTTTATTTCAATTTCCTTCCCTAGCAATTAGAAGTTATAAATACCATTGACTTTTAGTTCTAACCATGAGGTTTTATTAGAGGTATCTAAATAAAAAATTAGTGTCATAATGTCCTGTCTGATTACAAGGGCCTTGGGGACACTTTAATTTTGGTCATCCTTCCAAACTCACTTGCTAATGTTGTTCAATATTTAATCTTTTGACTGACTAAATTAGACACTTACCAATACGTTATGTCACCTGTTAAAACAATCTCATTATGTTTGATTTAAAGTCTTTTTTTAAAATTATGACACCATCTTTACTTTATAGACAGATGAAACTTATCTGGAAAATGTAGTGAGGATTAATATTAATTTTAATCAATTATTTAAATTATGACACTGCCTTTAGTTTATAAACACAGACACAACTTATCTGGAAAATGTAGTGAGGTTTAATATTAATTTTAATAAATTACATTGAATTAACAGCTTTTGCCAATTCTATATGGACTATAGCCCTTCCCAGAGGACAGGGAGGCAGACTTCCATTCCCTCTCCAGAATGCCAGTCTTACAATCTTCATTTTTGGATTTCTGCAATAACCATCCAGTCTACTATCTCTAATCCAAACTCCATACAGCAGCCTGATTTTTCTAAAGTACTTTCTAATAAATTTCCAAACTGTCGACTACAGAACAAATTCCCAATGCCTCACATGGTTTGCAAGGATTTTTGTGAACACATCTTTCTTATTTTTTAACTTCATTCAAACTATATACCATGCTCCACCCAGTTATGACTATGCTATCTGTTTTGTGCCTTCATAAAAATGTTTCTAGTCATCCTTGCAGACTTTAATATCACTGAGAAACCTTTCTGGACCCTGTCATAGCACTGTTATTGTTTTCTTAGCACTTAGCAATGCAAATAGCATGGTACTGATAGTAAATGCTTCATTCAAATTTACCACTATTTACTCATTGTGTGACTTACATCTTGGGTTCTAGCTAACTAGGTTATTAGTGCTACCTCACAGGGTTGTGGAATAAATACATAAAATTAGTCCCTAGTAATTAGTGCAAGTATGCCAAAAATGTTTTCTTCACTTTTATATAAATCTTTGAGTGCTTGATACGTTGAAGATACTAGAAATGCGCTAAAAGACAAACAGGATATAGTTCCTCTGTTCAAGGGGCTCATAGGATAGCAGAAATACATCTTGTAGTATCATTGTACTGTATGAAGATCACTCATTCAGTTAACTATTTTTTGAGTGAATGGTCAACATACATAAGCAATACAATATAATCTTAAAAAGTTTCATGAACATAGACTAAAAAACACAAATGACAACTTCTAGCAACTTGTAGCATATTAACTGTAGTTATAGTCTGTTCAAAGATAACTAAAGATATAGATTAATATGATTCAAGTGTTGGTTATATATGAGATATTATTTAAAGGATTGGGCAATCAGTATAAACAGGGCTTCAATTCAGACAAAAAAAATTCAATATATTAGCTCTAACACACAAAGAATTAAATAGCCTAGCTAAGCTTTTAATAAAGCACATAAAATATTTGTCATATCCATAAAGTTTATTTTAAAAAACTGTTAAAAACTAACCATACAGGAATATTTAATATACTTAAAAAGTTTGTTCCCCATGTTGAAGGAAAATACATTTGCAACATCTTCCAGACACCATCTTTATAAAAGTAAAACTTCTAGATGCTGAAATGTACTACAGTAGATTCTATAGTTTACACTTTTAATCACAGGATTGGAATCCATTCTTCCTACGCCCCCCACCCCCGTTGTGGCAGTTGTTATTCTTAAATTAATGACATTCGATCATGTTATACTACCACAGGCCCTTAAATAGAGTACACACTGCATATTTACTAACAGAGCAAGTCTTCTCAATTTGCTGTGACATGATTATTTCGGGTATTTGACTTTAAGTACAAAGAGAAATACTACATCCCATGATTGTAAACATTCACCAAGAGCTTCCAGAGTACGAGTAATAGAGGTGGCCCAAGAGTCAGTCAAGTGTTCCTCACTTATTTGGATACTGCTGAGATTAGGAAAAATGTTTTGAAGGCAAATATTATCATAAGCCTTCCTTACTTGTATTTCTGTAAGAAAGTAGTTCTGGATATACATTTTTAGTCGAAAACACCTGAAAGTCATTCTAAAGACTACATTAAGCACCATTTTCACTTACCTGAAATATATTGAGTTAAATTCAGCAGTATGTATGATCATTAATATCAGAAATAAAAAATAACCGTGGGTCTCAAGTTCCCTTTTGTGGATACATATGGAGTACTGAGTTCCAACTGATGCTAACAGGAACCATTCATGCATAATACCAAGGGCAGCAACTCCCCCAGGGCCACATGCAACCTGTAAGTCTGAGGCACAACTATTACTTCTGTCTGTGGATGCTGTACAAGTAGATTTAAGGCTGTGTTCGGCTATAAAGAGTTCAGTCTCCTCTTTAATATTCTATGTAGATCACATACATGATTCAAAATTCTGTAGGATGGGAGGTGAAAAGTCCCCAAATACTTTTTAAATATTATTCTCCATACAATTTACCGTCAGCATATTTACATAAGGGAGTGGGGAGTATTCATACTTAAAACCATTTTTAAACAATGCAACCAGAATTTTCAAACTCTTGAAACATTTCCCTAGGATTATCCTCACTTTCATTTCCTAACTTTTGGCCAACTTCACATTTGTCAGATTGTTCATGGCAGTTCTTCGGCAAATTTCATGTTGCTCCCAAGAAGAATAAAAATTTAAAAATATTCACTGCCACCCACTTTGGGACAGGCCTGGTTGCAAAGAAAATGGAGTTCCTGGTGTCGAAGGATAACTAGGAAACCCGTCGGGCTGAGCTGGGTAGCTTTCCAGAGCTGAAGCAGAATGGACCTGGGGGAGAGAACACGCAGGTTAGCAGAGTGCCACATCCAATCGAGTCTGGACTTGCTTCTCCCTGTGCCACCTTCAAATATGCAGAATAGGAAGGGAAGAACAAAGTTGGGCAAGATAAACTGTGCTCAGTCTCTATATATGTTCAAATTTCTTCAGGTGGAGGGGAGGCATTAAAATACTTAATATTCTTGCCACTAAAATACTTCATATTCTTGGCAAGGAAAAGTCAATAGATTTTCTAGAAATAAATGCTTTAATGGTTCATTATAGCTTGAAGAGAAGACAAGTTAAAATATAATTGTCATGAATAAAGATTGTATTTTATTAAGCAAAATATACATGGAGATTTAAAAAATCTGTAAGTGGGAAAACAATTCATATACATGAATTTTTTTTCCCGCGGTACCGGGGATTGAACCCAGGGGCGTTCTACCTACGAGCTACGCCTCCGGCCCTATTTTTTATCCTTTATTTTGAAACCGGGTCTCACTAAGTTGCGGAGGGTCTCACTAAGTAGCTGAGGCTGGCCGCAAACCCGGATCCTCCGGTCTCCGCCTCCCAAGTACTAGGATTACAAGCGTGCGCCACCACGCCCCGCTATACATTACTCTTCTAAAAGAAGACAAGCATAATGTGAAAATATGGAGAGAATTAACCGTTAAATCTCCAAGCATTCTGATAAGAGCCACTTTCTGCCAATGGTGGGGTATCACAATGTTATCACTAGAAAAGCTAGTTACACCTGGGACCATTTCAGTTTTGCCAGATGGCGCCGCCTACCTGCTGTAACAGTGCCGACTGAGCAGCTGCATTATGCTGCAAGTCTTGCAAGGATGACTGCGAAGGATTCTGGGAAAACCCAGGGATCCCTGGGAGGGACAGGAGGCCTGGAAAAACAGAGCTGCCTGCAGCTTGAAGTCCAGAAGATAAACTAAAACAATTGAGAAAAAAACTGGTCAAACTGCAGATAAGACAGAAAAGCTGCTTTTCTATTTGTCATGTAGTATCTTAAAATGTTAAAACAAAACACTTAGAATTTATTCCTGTTGGAAGGAAGCATGAAAGTTAGCCACTCGTTGATGTGAAACTTACTTTGTTATGTATTACTCTGCATTCATAAATCTATTTTAGATAGTTCTTTCTGCTACTTTATAAACAAGTTAAATTACCAGAAATCCTACAATTGTGTTAATAAACATTAATATTGTATGAATCTATCTTAGCTAATGGTCGAAGAACCATAAATATGTTTGGAGCACTGAAGTTATGGCTCAGAACAACATAATTTAGTACCACCGAATGATTGCACTTTGACTTTCATTTGAACAACATAAAATAGGACAACGAACTACACGTTGACAAATGATTTTATCCTTTTTGCAGACTATTCACATACCCGGCTTGTGCAACAAGAGCAGAGTTGAAGTTAGAACTAAATGCTGAAGCAAATCCTGGGAGGACGGGAGCCGGTGACGGGGCCGTGGCCGCGACGGGTAGTGGTGTGACGGCGGTGACCGTGGAGGGCGCCTGCAGCCCCGGGAACGAAGGGAGAGCAGGGGTAACGCTCGGGGTGTTAGAGACGGAGAAGCCAGGGTAGGAGGGATTTGAAGAAGGCAGAGGTCCCTGGGTAACTGAAAACAGCGAGGGGACCGCGGTAGACAGGTTGAGGGGGAAAGGCGCTGCCGAGGCGGGGGCCGAGGCAGGCAGCCCGGAGAGCGCGGCCGCGGAGGAGCTGGCGTGCGGCAGGGCTGCGGAGGTGGCGGTGGTGCAGGAGGTGGCGATCAGGGCCCCCGGCAGAGACGCCGCCGGATTGAGAGACGGGTTGCCAGGCAGAGGAAAGCTACTGGTCAAGGAGGTGAAAGGAGGGAGCGCGGTGAACACGGGGGCGATGGGGGCGGAGGAGGCGTGGGGCGGCAGGGGGATGGAGGAGAGGGGATTGGCGCCGGTCAAGGGGGCGCTCAGGCCCGAGAGACCTGGCAACGCGGGGTTAAGGCAAGTCGACAGAGTGATGGGCACCGACGCCGAGGTGTACGCGCGGCCCAGCGTCCCCGGCAGCCCTAAGGTGCCGTGAGCGGGAGTCGCAGGGTGGGCCGGGCCCTTGAAGGCCGAGGGCGTGGGGCTCGTGGGCTCGGTCTTGATCATCACGGGGACGGTCGTCACGGGGGCGGGCGAGGCGTGCAGCTCCGAGGCTCCCGGGTGCGCGCCGTGCAGGAGAGGGGCCGAGGAGCCGGCGCTGCCGGCCACTGCCGTGGAAGAGGCCGCGGGGGCAGCCAGGGGAGACTGCGCGGGCAGCGTCGGGGGAGTGGAGGTCGAGCTGGCCCCGGGAGACGGCAGGCCCGGGAACATGGCCAGCCCCGGAGTGGAAGACCTCTGCGGGGCGGGGATGGCCGCAGGGGCGTAGCACTTGGGGGCTGACGCGGGAGAATCGCAGCTTTGCTTAGGAAGAGAGGGTAACGAAGCCAGCCCACTGGTGACAGCAGACGACAAGGCGGAGGAGTTGATTAAATTGGTATCGTTGGATGTCAGAAAGCCTTTTAAAGCAGACAGAAGAGGGTTACTCACACCGAGGGGGCCAGCGCCGCCGGGCGCAGCGCTGCCCGCAATGACAGAGGGGGTAGGGTTGGAGACGCCTTGGGATGCTGGCGTCAAGGGCAGGGGGAGACCCGCGAACACCGACGACAGCGAGGCGGAACTCGGGCTGCTGGCAGAGGCGGCAGAGCTGGCGGAGAAGGGGAGGCTGGCGAAGGAGGCCGAGGTCTCGGAGGCCAGCGTGGCCCGCGGGGTGGGAGGAGCGGCGGGGCCGGGCGGAGGCGCCAGGCTGGGAAAGACGGAAGGAACAGGCGCGGCCGTGGTGCTGTGGCTGGAAGTCGCGGGTGCGGCAGGCAGCGAGGGGGTCCTGATGACTGTGGGGTTTGGCGTGGCCGGCTGAGGTGCGTGGCCGGCCGAGGAGACCTGCCCCGGGAACACAGGGAGGACAGCACCCGGCATGTTCATCCCGGCCACGGTGGCCGCCGCAGACGCTGCTGGGTGATTGGCTGCCTTGACTGGGGACGCGGTGGGAACAGGAGTTGCAGCAGGTGTCGAAGGATTAGAACCGTGAGGAGAAAAGAGGGTCTGACTCGCTGGGGTGGGAAATGCTGTGGGAGGGAGAAAAAGGCAAGAATTTATCTTCATGCTGATATATCCAGCTTGAACTCAAAAGAAATGTATGCCAAGTTTTTGGTCATATGTCACAAATATCAAAGAAGATCAATGACAGGTAGAATCAAGTATCTTATAGCATCTCAAGTGCTAGACTCCAGACCCAGCTCAGAACTCAGAACAGCCCATGCAGCCACAGTGCTCATGCACTGACTTTACCTCTAATTCTTTCAAACCACTTATCTAGAGGAATAACCGGAAATCAGTTCCCCTCTCAAGAGCTTTTAGGATATGGCTTCCGTTTTAGAGGCAAAGTCTTCCAGGATCCATGCCTCTCTCTTAGCAGAGAGAGAGAGAGAGAGAGAGAGAGAGAGAGAGAGAGTGTGTGTGTGTGTGTGTGTGTGTGTGTGTGTGTGTGTGT
>PVJS01046590.1:0-15761 GCA_004027185.1 Glis glis
ATCTACATCTTGTAGATAAAGACTCTGTAGGCCACAGTGGCTTATGGTAGCAAATGTAGTTGAAGGCAAAAATCAGAAATTGGGCAACTTTAGACTTTTTTATCTTTAAAGCATATTTTTTTTTTGTCTAAGGATAGTAGATTATATGCACTAAATTGTAACTCAGTAGTTACAGTGTTGCTGAAGAATCCTTTTCTTTTGGAGCAATTTGCCATTATTGTTCAGCATAGAAAATTTTATTAAATATCCACTCTGTGCCAATTGTTTTGCAAAGAACCATCAGACCGTCAGAATTAGAAGATTCTTCTTCTGCTATTATCATTCCTCATAGACTACTGCTACATTGAATAAGAGGGAGAATTTGTCCTCCTTCTTGATTAGAAAGGTTATTGGAAAACATTTCAACTTGATATAGGCAATGAGGGTGAAGGCAAAAAACTGACATTGAAAAAGCTTTGTTCAAATTCTAACTTGGCCACATTCTACTTGTGTGATATTTAGTAATTTGCTTTCTCTTTCCAAGCCTGTTATCTTCCTCTTAGATGGGGACACAAATACTTACCTGACAGGTGAAAACTAAATATTTAATATGATTAATGTACCCTTTGTGGTACATTTTCATAGAAAATTTCTTCCACTTCTTTTCAATCAATTAATTAATAAACATAAATCCCTTTCTGTGTTAGCTTTTTTGTCACTGTGACCAAAATACATGAAAAGAAGAACTTAGAGGAGGAAAGGTTTATTTGGCCTCATGGTTTCAGAGGTTCTGTCCATGATTGGCAGAAACATAGTGAAGGGCATGGCAGAGGAAGCAGCTTACCTCATAGAAACCAGGAGAGGGAGAAAGAGGGAGAGAAATTGAGAGAGAGAGAGAGAGGGAGGGAGGGAGAGAGAGAGAGAGAGAGAGAGAGAGAGAGAGAGAGAGAGAGACTGGCCAGGGATAGATCTAATGTCCAAAGCCATCTTCCCAGTGAACAACCTCCACCAGCCATGCGCTTTTGGGTGGACATTCCAGACATTACATAACACTGTATATATTATTGAATCCTCTCATCCTCATATTGTGCCTTAATAAAAACATAACAATACAGTTCCTGCCTTCAGATAACTTAAATTTAATAAATTAGACTGAATAAATTAATACATATAGAGAAGAAAATGAGGAAACAAATCACTTGGCCCATGTACACCTTGATTTTTTCTTATATGTTAAAATTACTTGTGGTCAGATTTAATACTTTACCATTCTGTTTTCTTTTCCATATTCTGAACTGAGAAATATGCATGAAGATCAGAGAATAAAAATATCAGCTCAAATTGCATTAGGTTTGATGATGCAGCTTTAGCGCTAGGTAAAACAATATTCTTTCTCTTTCCCTACATATCTCAACCTCAGCTCTTGCATGTGGGGATATTTGGGCCTAGATTTTTAGAAGATCCTAGCTTGACTCACAATGTAGAAAAAGCTCCAGATAGAGAGCAGGAGTAGGCCTCAACATTTTATTCATTCATCCATTGCCTCATGGAAGCTTGCACGAAAGGGAGCCACCGTCATATTCTTTCCATCCAAACAATTAGATGAATCACTCCTGCTCACACTGGGAAATTCTTGTGAACAGTGGGGGAGAAGAGACAAGTTCTACCTACAGAAGGTATCTTGCAGTTGGCTGTTGAGTATGTAAGAAAAGAGGAAAAGTTTCACTCAAAATATGTGGGTAGGAGTGTTTTGAGAATTAAATGATAGTGTATATAAAATAATGAGCACACTGCTGCACACACACATGCAATACCTACACAATCAGAGTTCTCTTATTTCTAGGGAAGACCAAATGGCTGTGTGATGTGAGAACTATTAGCACTTCAGAGAGTTAGTGCTTTGAACCAATGACTGAAACTTTGACATAAATGCCAACACAAAGGTTCTCTCCATTCTCTGTCAAGAAACAACCTCTCTAGTGTTTGAGATAATTGAGGGACTTGAACTAGGGGCCTCATGAAGATTTGTAGCTCTAAAACTCGGGAGTGACATTTATGTTGGCTTCTCTGGCAATGACTGGAATAATTTCCCCCCTCATGCTAGCTGGTGGTTTGACTCCCCTCCAAAAACCCTAGTGATTCCCTGTCTACATCCTGGATTTTGAGCAGGTCTTATTCCATGTACAAATACGAATTGCCTCTGAACATCTGTGCTGAAGTGCTGAGCATTTAATTCATTCTCATTCTTTACATCTTCCTTGAAATCCTTCAATTCTTAACTAGAATAGTAGAAGTCAAGAGGAAGCACTTCTCTGTCTCAACCCTTTATTTTAAAGCCATGAGTTACAAAAGCAGACTGAATCCAGGAGGGCCTCAGTACTGTTTCTAAGAAGTAGAGATCAGAGCTGAGCCTCAGGTATTAAATGATTTTCAGTTTATAGCTTGCTCAGCCTTTTAAGGGCAGATTCACATCATGCTTTTCCCAGACTATTAACAAAACAGAAAACTGAGGTTGTTTTTGTTGTTTGTTTTCTTTTCTTTTAAAAGTAAAGTAGAAAAAAGGAAGTGTAGAACATAAAAACATTGCTGACTGCACAAGAAACTGTTGTATCAAAGGTCCTATGAGTCAGGAATTGGGCCTGATCAGGTCTTGTCCCACGAGACTCATTGTTGATCTGCTCTGGGTGTCAGAATTCTTCCTGCAAATGTAAGTTGTGTCCAAATGCTGGCTGCCTTGATCAGAGGCAATGTTGGCATTTCAAAGAATTTCCAGTTTCCATGTCAGCAACTGCAGAAAACTCACCATGTAAAGTACAGATATTACTAGTGCCCTAACTGCTTCTGCTCTTAATTGCTAATTATGCAATCTGTGTAAATGCTAGAAATGTGACTCTTTCAGTTCTGAAAATGTCTTTGCAGCTGCCTATACATTCAAATTAGAGTCCAATGCAGCTGTCCTAGAGGCAGTTTTATGTGATTCCCTGGAAGGATGAATTCCATTTTTAATGTTGCCTGAAAGTCTATCCCTACACTACTCAAAAGTCTGTTGCTTTCCTATAAATCCTGAGTGAAGGGAGAAATTGCCACTTTGATGTTCCTTGCTCACTTAAATGTGAAATACCAAGCCTTTTTGCTTCATCTCCTCTTAGGAATTATTTAAAAATATTTCCAGTAATTCCAGTATTTGGGAGGCTGAGACAGGAGGATCACAGGCTCAAAGACAAGCCTCAGAAAGTAGTGAGACTCTCATCATCCTAGCGAGACCCTGTTTCAAAAAAAAAAAAGCAAAAAATAGGGTTGGGGGTGTAGTGCAAATGTAGAATGCCCCTGGGTTCAATCCCCAGTACCACAAAAATATCTAACCCTTTTCCCTTGGTATCCATCCAGAAAAGTATATTTAGCTGTTTGTAATACACTTCTCATGTAGACGATGAAATATTTTTCTTGAAGAATTTCATTTCAATGTGGGAAAACCCCCTCTTGGGTCTCTGGTTCATTTATGTTATAATAATTAGAACTTTTCAATACCATAATTACTCAGATGTCAGTGAGATTTACCAAAATAGTGGATACCTGATAAATTGCTCTGAAACCTTATAACATAGCCTGTCTTTCCAAACCTCTCTCTCCCTAATTTTTTTTGACAGTTCTTGAAGAACTTGCATTTTAAGGATCACTACTGAGGCTGGAATACTCCTTCCATGAGTCCTTTCTTGGTTCCCTCACAGTATCAATACAAATGTGAAATACAATTACTTTCTTGGTTTCCACTAAATGTGCCACTCCTCAAAAAACATAATAGACTTCATTCAAGGACTGGGAATCAGAAATATACAGAAGATGAATTTACATTTCTAAGGTGTCTACAATATTTATTTCAACATTAAATATCTGAAAATGCTTACCAGCCACCCATCTATGAAGTATTCCCATAGATATTTTCGCCCCACGGTCTTTAAATTCACAACGCATGCCAAACAATTTGTTTTATCCTCTTTTCACTTGTCCTTACAACCTCTACCTAGGATTGCACAGAAAACCAACTCTAAGTGTTTTGTCTTATGGCATGCTGATTTATTCCTCTTTCTTCAGCCTTGATTCTCAAGTCTGCATATCCCAAACCATAAAACTACTCAGAAGTGAAAAAATGAATTTCTAAGCAGAATAGTATCTATCTTCCTGAGAGGGAATATGTAGTTATAAACACTGTTTTTCTTTTGCTCTTATACTTGCATTAACTGTTTCTTGTGTACTCTTTGATTCATTCAATAAATATCCTTTTAGTACCTACTATATAACAATTTTAAAATAAGCACTTGTTTCTGGAATAATTTTGCACGTTAATATTAGGCAATACCACATAGTACAACTACAGCTTGGAAACAGAGGAACTTGAATCTAGTTCTGATTCATTCATCCTTTCACTTATTTGTTTCAAAATGGTTGCTGTACTGTACACAAGATCAGTAAGGTGTTAGGGAATACTGAATTTTTTAGAACTCATGGAGGGATAGATATGTAAGTGTAAAAGTTGCCATTCTGCCACTTAATGACTGTGCAACTTTGGGCAATTCTTTAGGCATACATGTACACATCTTAAACTGGGGATACTAATAATACCCACTTCAGGTGGTTATTGTAAAGATTAAATGAGATGAAGCCCTAGCAATTCCTAGAACAGGGACTGGCATACTGAATATTAACCAGACATGATTATAAATGGAAGCCCAGGAAGGGCAAGTGACATGCTCAAGTTCACATACTTGGAAGTACTCATGCATCTTACTTGGTGTTAGGGATAAACAAAATATAACATTTAAAAATGACACTTGGGCTGGGCGTGGTGGTAGTCACTTGTAACCCCTGCTACTCAAGACCCTGAGATAAGATCACATGTTCAAGAACAGCCTGGGCAACTTAGTGAGATCCTGTCTCAAAATAAATAAAAAAGGACTGGAGATGTACCTCACCAGTAGAGCACTTGCTAGCTTGTTTCAATACCCAGTACTTAAGAAGAAACTTGGAGGATAAATGAAATTTTGATGGCAGATAAACCAGAGAAGGATGTATCAGGCAGAAGTGACATAGTCAATGGTAGATGTATAAGAAATCATTTTGTGTTTGGATAACAGTAAATTGGCCCTGTATAGAATAAGAAGTGCAAGAGAAGGAATGGAGGTAGATAAGGTGGAAAAGGATGATAGTGCCAACTCCACTGTATTAGTACAGTGTTGGTATTAGAAAATATTATATTATTAACCCTAATATATAACCCTAATATTATTAGGGTTAGTCTTCATGCTTTATTAAATGAGTCTTTAACCCCAATTGCTTTCTTAATAAAGTTCTCTCATTCACTTTGAATGAAAGGGGATGAGAGGAGGTAAGGCTGTCTTTAAGGAGATATTTAGAAATTCAGATTCATTCATCCAGAGGGACTGCCACTTCCTGGGGCTTCAGTGACATTCACATAAATCTCTTCATTGGGGCAAAAGCTGGAGTTTATGTGAAAGCTTAGAGGAGTGTGTGAGAGACTCTGGAGGCCAGTCCTGGAAGTGACATACAGCACTTCAACTTCTGGCTAAATTACATGCCAGAACTCTGCAACTTGGTCCCATGCAACATCAGAAGTTGAAAAATAGATTTGGCCTCCTGAAAAAGAAGGCCTTTGTCATACCTAAGCATTTCTTTGACCTTATCTGTCTATGCCAATCTCTCCAAATCTAAGTTTCATTCCTGTAGAATGAAAAGAAAAAAATAAAGACGAGTCCCAGTGTTGTTGCAAAGAATAGAGCATTGTCTGTGTAATTCATTCACAGAATACCTGTAATGTTAGGTGATGATTGTTATATAAGGACAATTGAACAGCAAAATGGATGGTGCTGTCAACAGCATTTTTGAATAAATTGAAAGTTATACTTTATATGATTGACTCCCAGGACAATAAAGGAACAATGAAAGAATGATAATAAAATTCTATAGGATACTTAGCCACTGAAGCCCACATATAATTTAGATAGTGGAGAGAATGATGGGTAACATGTATAGAGATGATATTTCTCAAATATGAACATTTTCTGCCTATCTTTTGGCAGAAAAGAAGACAGTTCAAGAGAGAGCTAATGTGGAAAACACAAATGATAGTAGAAGTGTGAATGGGGGAAATGGGGATGCTTGTCTATATCTCTCCCTCCAGCAAACATACGAATTAAGTAAAGACAGTAAATACAATGGCAAGACCATTTCCTAAGTTATTTATTCTACCTGACTTAATCAAATTTCAAGCAATGAGCATTTCCCAATACAGACATTTTGAAGTACCACTATGAGATACAACTGATTCAAGATAGATAGATGTTTGTGTTCCAACTCCAAACTGAGCAGTCCAACCTCTATATAAATTAAGGTTCAGAGCTTATGTTTACTTTTGATTAGTGAAGAGTTTCTAAAAAAATAAGGTTTCTCAAATCAAATCCATTGGCATAAATCAAAGAGTAGAATTTACTCAACTCAGGATTCACTTAAACTGCGGTGAATATTTACTTTCTGGTGTCAAAATGGACGACTTGGTTTCATTTTGTTAGCATTCAATATTTCCTGTTGTTAATAAGGAAGTGTTGTGACCCTAAATAAATTGCATCAAGATTGAATCTACAATTACTTTGTAAACAGCAAATTGCCAATTCAAAAGTTATTAAATTTTTAAAGTCAATACAATTTTGTCAGGATTATTTACCATTGATTAGGAAATAACTTGATGAATCATTTTGAAAAATGTTCTTTATATTTAGCTCTGACTAACAAGTTGTTTGACAGCAGCAATTTGAATTAGTATGTTGAATTGCCACAGCTTATGCGAATTTATGTTAAATGCTTTGTTTCATTGTTTTAATATTTGCTGTTAATAAAGAAAATTATGAATCTGAACACATTTTAGTTGGCCTCTGAACATGTTGAGTTTATGAGTTTGAAAACAGCTTCAGGTTAAAGATGTGTTACGATTTCTTCAGGGCCCCCTTGGGTTATTAAAAATTCATCTGATGGAGCATGATTCAGTTAAACCAGTTTGCAAAGACATGAATCTGGATCAGACAGGCTTAAATACCTGGTTCTCAAGTAAAATATCTATCTAGATCATACCCTTTTGCCTTGTGCCTATATCTGAATATAAGTTCCTTGTGCCTCCCATTTCAAAGATACTAGATTGTTTTTGCTAACACTGAATTATTTTCCTTCTAAGAATTCTCAAAATGTATTTTTTCATTTATTATAGAAGTACTGCTTTCTAACTTGTAGATGTCAATCTGCCTCCAATACCAACACTACTTTCTTTAGGAGTGATTTTCTTCATATTCTATCTTATTCACTTATGTAATTATGTGCCTTTGCACATTTTACTCCCAATAAATGCCTTTTGAATAGAAGTTTTGCAGCTAATTAAATGTATCAGCCATTGGATTAATATAATTTTTCTCTTCCTTCTGAGGGGAACAATGCAAATTAGAGGACTGAGAAGTCATTTTCTTACTGTCTTAGGGAAAAAACCCTTTTCCTAAGTGCCCACTAAAGTTCCTGAATATATACTAGATCGCAGTACAGGAGGTGTGATATAACTACCAATTCTAGGAGTGTTGAAAAGTTAATAGAATAAACAAATTTTTGTGAATGCACTTTCTGTATATATGGCATCTTCCCTTTTCTTCAGATAGTATTACTATTAGCAGATGTAGGTTTAATGTGAAGCTAATTAAGAGCCGTTCAATTGCTTGGGTATTGACTCAGTTTTTTAAAGTAGATTTCTCCAAATATGTAAAGTTCCATATTAAAAAAAAAACTTTGATGCACCCCTGGTGATTAGCTCCATATCATACATGAGAAAGACTAAACGGTTATGACTAATCTAGAATTCTAGAGCAATATATTAGTAAAAAGAGAGACAAACCCCTAATTTTAAGGCTTCTTAGTTCCCAAGAGATACATGATTATATAAATCCATTAAAAAAGAAGACAAAAGTTGAAATTTAAAATTTATATCAAATTATTTGGGTCAGAGTTAAATTTAATCTGAAAGCATGTGATGTTACAGCTTTTTGCCATTAGGATGATATGATTTGTATATTTGTAAAATACATTTTAATATTAATAAGGTGTTTACAAGTAAAATTATTTAAATAAATTGAAGTGTGCAAATAATAATAATAAATATATAAAAATATCGTATAGTTTTTAGGAAATGTGCTTCATTTTATTTCTACACAGAGAAATTACAATTTTGAGGGGTATCTTGAGAATTTTATTGTTATGCTTGCATTTGTATGCATAGTTCTTTTTGTTGTACTAGAGATTGAACCCAGAGGCATTCTACCTCTGATCTATACCCCAGCACTTTTTAGAATGTTTTAGGTTTGTTTTGAGACAGGTTTTCACTAAGTTGCTAGTAAAAGTGGGCAAATAAGCCATTTTATAATTTGTTTAGCAATAATCACAATGCTTAAATATTTTAATGGTAAATAATATGAGAAAGAATAGAAAGCAGGAAAGAAGGAAAAAAGGAAGGAAGGGAATGGCAAACTAGTGAAGTTTGTATAGAAGTTCATGAAATTCTATACATTTAAGGAATGCTCCTTCTTTCAACCTTTCATGATAGCCCAAAGAGAGATTAGTGTGGGATCAGAGAATTTTATATCTAAAACTTCATCTTGGTTGATTGTTAAATCAGGCCAAGAAATCGTGCATTAATAATTTTTAATTTATCATCAGGATAAGATTTTACTGTTTAAATTATTTAAAGTTATTTGTCTGTTTATTTAATCAGTTTAATTCTTGTACAGTTCTGCCAAAACTTAGCTGACAGTTAACCATTTTATATCCTGAGTCTGAGTTGAAGGAGGGAATTTTTTAATGAAATTACTTCATTCAGTGAATATTTTAATCACCTTTATATGTGGGTGCTTAGCATACAGAAATTAAAAAATAGAAACAAAGCACCAACTATTGCTAATGTCCTTATGGAGGTTACTTACTAGAAGCAGATAGAACAGATGAACAAGTAAAATATTTAAAATGTCGGATGAAGAATACTATTGTCATACATAAGGCAAAGTAAAGGAGGTACATAACATGGTGTGATAGTTAATCTAATTTGCCAACTTGACCGGATCATGACACGCCCAAGATCATGTGACTTTGGGTGTGTCAACGAGACAATTGGTTTATGAAACAGCAGATTAAACAGAAAGTCCTGCCCTAAATGTAGGCAGCAGGGTTTTGATAGGTGCAGGTCTTAGATAAAAGAAGGAGGAAGCCACGTAGAGGGATGCGTGACTTTTTCCTAAGAAAACGCATCTGCTCTCATCTGAGACCGTTGGCCTACAGCTCATAAAACTGGAACTTCACCCTTTCTCTGAAGAGCTTCTTGATCTTCTGCTCTCGTCTGAGATCGTCGGCCTCCAACCCTTCGAACTGAAACTTCACCATCGTTTCTCCGAAGAGCTTCCTGATCTTCACATCTTGGACTGGGACTGAATTAGTGGTTGCTCCAATCCTAAGACTCCAGCTCTTAGACTGCTCGACCAGCTACTGGTTCCTCCGACTCTCCATGTGCAGTCGGAACTCGGGACTATATTGCTTCGAACTGATCTGATAAATCCCTTTTTCCATATACTCATTCTGTGAATTCTGTTAGTCTAGTGAACCCTGGCCAATACACATGGTGATGATCCTGTTTCAAGGATGACCAGAGAAGGCTTCTTTGATGTAATATTTGAGCAGGGATTTAATGGAAGTTAGGAACCAATGAAAATATCTGAGATCAGATTGTTTCCCATGGAAAGGACAGCAATTATTAAGATGATAATGTGCTTAAAATATTGTGGTAAGGCAAAGAGTCTAGTCTGGATGGAGCACAACAAGCAAGGAAGAAAAGTTAGGAGGTAAAGTCAGGAAGGTAGCACAGGGGGGCAGATAACATAGGTCTTCATAAAAAGGTTGTCTCTTACTAAGTGAAAGTGGATGGTATTAAGGTGTTTGGAAAGAGGATTGATAAGATCTGATAGGATCTTATTTTTTAATATAGTGATGCTGGCTGCTTTTGCCCTAAGGTGATAGATGAAGGTAGTTGCCATTTATTGGGATATATGAAATTTCAGAGGGATCAATTTTCTTGCATGCTGATATGGAAATCAGCAGTTGGAGACAGTTATGGTAAGGTTTATATGTCAACAATTTCATAAGTATAGTATCTGTTAGCTTTACTACCAGTAATGTGGTACTAAACATTAATGTTTTTATTCTTAAGAAGACTCAAGAAGGGTGAGATCCAAGATGGCGATGGAATAGGGACCCTAAATGAGCCTGTCTCAAACTCGCCTCGGGGGCTCAGAACTGAACAACATTGCACATCCATAGAAGAACCAAAACCCAATATCCAGTAATCTGAGCAAGACTACACAGACACAGAGTCTACCAGCTACAGAATCTCACAGAAAACTGCAATCCCATGTCAGCAGGATTGGAAAGGAGCCATCTTCCCCCGGACCCTACAGCCGGGGCTAATAGCCCCCCACACCAGCAAATCGGGTCGAGGAACCAGAGCAGAATTCTGTGAGAGGTGGGGCCATCCCAACAGCAGATCATGAATACCCCTCAAAGGCTGCCCTAGTTTGGGCTCCTGCCAGAGCCACACACTACCCCTCCACTGCGCTATGAACCCGCACGATCCCTAACACCCGCGCATCGGAGCCCGGGCACCCTCCGCGCCTCCACCTGAGACCCGCACAACCCTCTGTGCTGTGCCTCAGAGCCCGTGTGACCACCGGCGCCGCCACCTGAGACCCAGAGCCCGCTCCTCCTTTGGGCCCGTGCACGATCCTCTGTGCCGTGCCTCAGAGCCCATGTACCCTCTAGTGCTGCCACCCAAGATCCAGAGTCCATGCCCTCCTTAGCCCCACATGTGTTCCCCTGTGCCACGCATCAGAGCCTAGGATCCCTCCAGTGACACCACCCGAGACCTGGAGCCTGTGTGTATCCCTTGGGGTCCATATGATTTCCAGCACATGTGCCTTGGAGCCCAGGTACCTTCCAGCATGGACATCTGAGCCTTGGAGCCCACACCCAACATCACGCCTCAAAGTACATCTCATGTGCCACCACCCGAGCTCCTGGAGCCTGTGTGCCGCCCCCCACACACACACACACCGCGCCCTGGTCAACCAGATGGAAGGGAACCACAGCCTGTAACGTACTGAACCAATTGGTAGTACAGGGACCATCAAGAGGTCGTATACGAAGAAAGGAAGATGATGCAGAGGCAACAGAAACACAAAATTGAAAACACCAAAAATACAAGAATGAGGAACAGTGAGGAAACAAGAAACACAATGCATCAACAATTGAGATTACTGATACTGACCTGTAGGAAATGCAAGATGGAGAATCCCGAATTTTGATATTCAGAATGATGAAAGGCCTCAAATAAAGCATAGAGGAGATGAAGGAGGAAATTGAGGCTCTAAGAAAGAATCAGAAAGAAACTCTGAACAAAATGAAGGAGTCAATAAACAAATTAAAGACTGCATTAGAAATCAATTCTAGCAGGGTCAACCACATGGAAAATAGGGTATCACTCCTGGAAGACAGTTCATTCAAAACTGAAAACACAGTCAGCGATATACAGAAGATATTACAATGACACACCCTGACCATCCAAGAAATACAGAACAATACAAGATGTTCTAATATAAGGATAAAAGGTATTGAAGAAGATTTCGAAGTACAGACCAAGGGTATCAGAAACCTCTTCAAAGAAATAATTTCAGAGAATTTTCTGAACGTAGAAAAAGTATGTGAATGTCCAAAATTATTGGACGTTCACATACAGGAAACATATAAAACACCGTTAAGACAGGACCAAAGAAGGGCCTCCTCATGCCATGTAATAATTAAAATGATTAGCATAGAGGGCAAAGAAAGCATCTTAAAACCAGCAAGAACAAAAGAATGATTGACATACAGGGGAAAAACAATCAAAATCACCCCAGACTTCTTAACCCAAGTCAGGAATGCCAGGAGGGATTGCTATGAAGTACTCCAGACCCTGGAAGAAAACAAC
Organism: Glis glis; assembly: GCA_004027185.1. Lineage (NCBI taxonomy): Eukaryota > Metazoa > Chordata > Mammalia > Rodentia > Gliridae > Glis > Glis glis. The sequence continues at coordinate 12,089 of PVJS01046590.1, forward strand.
TTCCAACCAAGACTGATACATTCAGCAAAGTTATCATTTAAAATTGATGAAGAAATAAAAATGTTCCATGATAAGCAAACACTTACATAATTCATGAGGACCAAGCCAACACTAGAGAAAATCCTAAAAGAAATAAATCACAAAGAAGGAAAAATAAGCAATTTTCAGAACCAGAGGAGAGATGAACTCCACCAAGTAGGCAACTAAACAAGGAAATTTGTCACTACATCAAACAGAAAATAGAACTCAAAATGGTAAGAAACAAAAATCATATCTCAATAATAACATTGAATGTCAAAGGACTCAACTTCCCAATTAAAAGGCATAGACTGTCAATGTGGATTAAAAAGCATAACCTAATTATGTGCTGCTTACAAGAAACTCACCTTCTAGCCAAAGATACGCATACACTAAAGGTGAAAGGATGGAAAAAGATATACCATGCAAACGGAGATTGAAAACAAGCAGGGATAGCAACGCTTATATCTGACAAAACAGACTTTAAGCTGAAACACATCAGAAGAGACAAAGTGGGTCACTTCTTACTAATAAAAGGAACAATCCAACAAGAAGATATAATGATGGTAAACATGTATGCCCCAAATGTGGGTTCACCCACATTCATAAAACAGTCTTCAGGACATCAGGTACCAAATGGACCCAAACACAATAATATTGGGAGACTTCAACACACCACTCACGCCACTAGATCACTCCTCTGGACAAAAGGTGAATAAAGATTCTTCAGACCTAAAGAAAACTATAGACCAAATGGATCTAATATACACATACAGATTATTTCAACCAGCAACACCTGAATACACATTTTTCTCAGCTGCCCACGGAACATTCTCCAGAATAGACCACATCCTGGGTCACAAAGCAAGCACCAGCAAATTCAAAAGATGTGATATAATAATTCCCTGCATCTTCTCAGATCACAAAGGAATGAAACTGGAAACTAACAACAGGAAGACCAAAAGTAATCACATAATTACATGGAGACTGAATGATACACTTTTGAACAAGAACTGGATCAGAAAAGAAATAAGTGGAGAAATAAAAAAAATCCTGGAATTAAACGAAAATAGAGACACAATGTACCAAAATCTATGGGACACTTTGCAGGCGGTGTTAAGAGGAAAATTTATAGTGCTGAGTGCCCACGTAAGAAAAACAGAAAGCATCCAAATAAACAACCTAATGACACACCTCAAGGATCTTGAAAAACAGGAACAGTCGAAGCCCAAAGCCAGTAGAAGGCAGGAGATAACTAAAATCAGAGCAGAAAATAATGAAATAGAGAATTAACCAACAATACAAGAATCAACTAAACAGGAAGCTGGTTCGTTGAAAAGATTAACAAGATTGACAAACCACTAGCTAACCTAACCAAAAGAAGGAGAGAATCAACCCAAATTACCAAAATCAGAAATGAAAAAGAGTACATCACCACAGATAGTGGAGAAATTCAGAGGACAATAAGAAACTACTTGAGTGCCCACATAAGAAGAACAGAAAATCACCAAATAAACAACCTAATGACACACCTCAAAGCCCTTGAAAAACAGGAACAGTCTAACCCCAAAGCTAGTAGAAGACAGGAAATTATTAAAATCAGAGCAGAAATCAACGAAGTAGAGAATAAAAAAAACAATACAAAAAATCAACAAAACCGAAAGCTGGTTCCTTGAAAAAATAAACAATATAGACAAACCACTAGCCAACCTAACCAAAAGAAAGAGAGAATCAATCCAAATTACTAAAATAAGAGATGAAAAAGGGGATATTACCACCGACAGCATGGAAATCCAGAAGATAATCAGAAACTACTTTGAAAAACTATACTCCAACAAAATGGAAAACCTAGAAGATATTGACAAGTTTCTAGACATGTACAACCTTCCTAAGTTGAATCAAGGAGACATAGAAAACATAAATCGACCAATAGCAATTAATGAGATTGAAGCAGCAATAAAGAGCCTACCATCAAAGAAAAGCCCAGGTCCAGATGGTTTCCCAGGTGAATTTTATGAAATCTTATATTCCAATACCTAGAAAACAAGGAAGAAATCGACAGATTTCTAGACACATACAACTTACCTAAATTGAACCAAGAGGATATAGAAAATCTGAATCAATCAATAGCAAGCACAGAGATAGAAACAGCAATAAAAAGTATGCCATCAAAGAAAAGCCCAGGTCCAAATGGTTTTCCAGCCAAATTCTACAAAACCTTTACAGAAAAACTAAACCCAATACTTCTCAAGCTATTCCGTGATATTGAAAGAGATAGAATTCTTCCAAATTCCTTTTACAAGGCCAAGATCACATTAATACCAAAGCCAAATAAAAATATCTCAAGAAAAAAATTACAGACCAATATCATTAATGAACATAGACTCAAAAATTCTAAATAAAATACTAGCCACACGCATTCCAAACCATATTGAGAAAATTGTACACCATGACCAAGTTGGTTTCATCCCAGGAAAGCAAGGATGGTTCAACATACGCAAAACAATACATGTTATTCACCACATAAATCGAACTAAAAACAAGAATCACATGATCATTTCAATACATGCTGACAAAGCATTCAACAAAATTCAGCACCCATTCATGTTAAGAATTCCACCGAAAATCAGAACAGAAAGAACATACCTCAACATCATTAAGTCAATATATAAGAAACCCAAAGCCAACATCATATTGAATGGGGGAAAATTGCCGGAATTAACGTTAAAATCAGGAACAAGACAATGATGCCCACTATCACCACTCCTTTTCAATATAGTCCTCAAAACTCTTGCCCAAGCAATAAGAAAAGAGAGGATATCAAAGGAATTAAAATAGGAAAAGAAGAATTAAAATTATCATTCTTTGTGGATGATATGATCCTATATCTAGAACACTAAAAGAACTCAACCAAAAATCTACTAGAGCTGATTAACAAATTCAGCAAAGTACAAGGATACAAGATCAACCTAAAAATATCAGTAGCTTTCATATATGCCAACCATGAATACACTGAGAAAGAAATCCAGAAAACAATTCCATTCACAATAACTTCAAAACCAAACAAACACCTAGGAATAAACTTAACCAAAGAGGTAAAAGACTTCTTCTACAATGAAAACTATAGAACACTGAAAAAAGAAATCAAAGAGGATCTTAGAAGATAGAAAGATCTCCCCTGCTCTTGGATAGGCAGAATAAATATTATCAAAATTGCCATTCTACCAAAATTGATCTACAGAGTCAATACAATAGCTATAAAAATACCAGCATCATTTTTCACAGATCTAGAAAAATCCGTCATTAATTTCATATGGAGAAACAAAAGACCCAGAATAGCCAAAGCAATGCTCAGCAATAAGAACAATCCAGGAGGCATCACAATCCCTGACTTCAAATTATACTACGCAGGTATAGTAATGAAATCAGCATGGTATTGGCACAAAAACAGACACATAGACCAGTGGAACAGGATAGAAGATACAGAAACAAATCCACAAACTTATAGCCAATTGATTTTCAACAAAGGTGCCAAACACATACATTGGAGAAAGGACAATCTTTTCAACAAATGGTGTTGGGAAAACATTATCTACCTGTAGAAAAATGGAACTAAATCCTTACCTCTCACCCTGCACAAGAATCAACTCGAGAT
>PVJS01046591.1:0-15747 GCA_004027185.1 Glis glis
AAAAAAAAAAAAAAAAAAAAAAAAGACCCCACCAGGCCCCAAATGCAGTTTTTGCACTTAAACAGTGATTCTCAAAACTCAAAGTTTTTAATCCTGGGATCTCTTTGCATTCCTAAAAATTATTGAGGGTCCCAACTTAGCTTTTGTGTGTGTGTGTGTGTGTGTGTGTGTGTGTGGTACTGGGGATTGAACCCAGGGACATTCTACATCCAAGGTATGTCGCCAGCCCTATTTTTTATTTTTATTTTGAAACAGGGTCTTGCTAGGTTGATGAGAGTCTTGCTACTTGCTGAGGCTGTCCTCGAACCTGCGATCCTCCTGTCTCAGCCTCCCAAGTACTGGGATTACAGGTATGCTCGACCACGCCCAGCTTTAGCATTTGTTTATTTAGATTATAGCTATTAACATTTAAGATAATAGAAGTTAAAACTGAGAAAATTATATTTATTAATTCATTTTAAAAATATCAATAATAAGCCTGTAACATGTTAACAGGAATAACACTTTAATGAAACTATTTACAACATAAAACAAAATTTAGTAAGAAGAATGCCCCTGTTTTACCTCTTTGCAAAGCTCATTTATGCTAAGTTTCATAGAAGGCAGCTGGATTATCAAATCTGTTCTTGCATTCAGCCTGTTATGATTTTGGTTGAAGTATATAAAGAAATTCTGTGTAGGAAATCAGCAAGTTGCTGTATGGAAGCGGGCTGGGGGTGGTGAGGAGAGGTCTCCCAAAAAGCTAACACACTGAATAAAGATAAAAAGGAGCCATTCCTGAAAAGAGCCCTGGAAACAGCATTACAGACACCTGATAAACTTGCACCAAGGCCCCGAGGCAGGCAGATCTAGGCATTTCTAAAGAAGAGAAGGAAGGGGAGACTTAATACTGGCCTATTTCTCTTTCCCTGCTTACTGCCCAGGGGTGTCACTCAAAAGAGGAGGCTTCAAACTGTCTGCTGCACACACGGCCCACGACTCACAAACGCTTTTCTTTTTTTTTTTTTTTTTTTTTTTTGCGGTACCGGGGATTGAACCCAGGGGCGTTCTACCTCCAAGCTACACCCCCGGCCCTATTTTTTATTCTTTATTTTGAAACAGGGTCTCACTAAGTTGCGGAGGGCCTCACTAAGTAGCTGAGGCTGGCCATGAACCCAGATCCTCCGGTCTCAGCCTCCCAAATACTGGGATTACAAGTGTGCGCCACCACACCCGGCTTGAGTCGGTTCTTATACAGACAACTTGCTGTGGTGTTTATCAGAGGGGAACAGCTCATGGCTGAATCTTCCTGGAGTCAGTTCAGATCCACAGGTGCTAGGTCCCCTTCTGACAGTAAATGAATAAGAACATGTTATTTGTTAACAGGGGGTGAAAGAAACGGAGGAGGACAAAGGACAAAATGTCAGCTTTGAAGAAGGTCATCTTTGAGCTGCTGGGGTCAGAGCAGGCCCTGGTTACAACTCTATTATAAAACAGGCCTTGAACCAGGCGTGGTGGCGCACGCTTGTAATCCCAGTACTTGGGAGGCTGAGACCGGAAGATCCGGGTTCGCAGCCAGCCTCAGCTACTTAGTGAGGCCCTCTGCAACTTTGTGAGACCCCGTTTCAAAATAAAGAATAAAAAATAGGGCCGGGGGTGTAGCTCAGAGGTAAAATGCCTCTGGGTTCAATCCCTGGTACCGCAAAAATAAAATAAAATAAAATAGGCGTGTTAGATCCTTTGCCCAGCTCTAGGCTAATATATGTGTTTGAAGCATGTTTAAGGGAGGCGAGACTAAGCTATGATGTTGGAAAGTTTAAGTGCATCAAGTGCATTTTCTACTTAAGATAGTTTCAATTTACGATAGGTTTATTGGGTGTAAACTCATTGTAAGTGGAGGAGCCTCTGTATTCGGAATACAGCCTCAAGCCCCGTCTGCGATTTCTGCTGCTAATTGAAACTGTCCTGTTGGGTCTGAAGATGAATCTCTGGGGAACTTCTTTTTCTCTTTCTTTTTTTTTTTTTTTTTTTTTTTTTTGCGGTACTGGGGATGGAACCCAGGGGCATTCTACCTCCGAGCTCCACTCCCAGCCCTATTTTTTATTCTTTATTTTTAAACAGGGTCTCACTGAGTTGCCGAGGGCCTCACTAAATTGCTGAGGCTGGCCGGGAACCTGCAATCCTCCTGTCTCAGCCTCCTAAGTACTGGGATTACAAGCTTGCACCACCACACCCGGCGCCCTAGGGAACTTTTTAAATAAAAACTCCGAAATCTCCCCCACCCTCAGTGCCTGGGGTGCAATTGCTGTGGGGGTCCCCCCACGCAGGGGACCCGGATGAAATGGCCTCTCGGGATCGCCCCACCCCACAGTGAGAAGCAGTTTGGGGTTGGCGGGGGCGGGCCGAGCAAAATAAGACAGATGCAAAAACTTCAGAAGGAGCGTAGATGCTCAGTTCGAGGCACCGCTGGGATTCGAACCCAGGATCTCCTGTTTACTAGACAGGCGCTTTAACCAACTAAGCCACGGCGCCGCCCGCACGAACCTCCCGAGAAACTATTAACCATCTCTAGTTACGCCACAAGCCCGCGCATGCGCGGAGACTTCTGAGGGTTGGTTCCTGCCCCGCCTCCCCGATGCCGGCGCATGCGTCGTTGTCATGTTCTCAGGCCGAGCCGCAGGATGGGACGCGAAGACCGGAAGTTCGAGCTGGTCGTGGTGGGCGGGGCTTAGGCGTGCCTGGCTTCCGGGTACCCGGGCGTCTCCTCCGCCTTGGAGCCTCGGGGCGTGCAGTCCAGCTCTTTCCGAGCAGCTTCTCCCAGACCTGCACCGCCTGGCTACCGCACATGCGCCCAGTGTTTTTGTTTTTTCTTTTTGTAGTACCAACCTAGGTGCCCATCAGTGGGGGCATTATTCCTGCATGCAGGCTAATCCTTTGCAGCCATGGTGATGAATGCATCTCTGTGTGTTTTCTTCACGTGTGAGAAGCCCTGAAAACCAAGAGGGAGGCTACTAAGCTGGGAAGTTGCACGTGGAGTTTTGACCCGTTCATACGTCGTTCCTTGTAAATACGTGGATAAATACTGAGCCGCCAACTTGGAGCTGAGCAGTCACCCCCCCACTGTAACTGACAGGGACATCACTGAGCATGGGGCCGCCCCAAATAGCACTTCCAAGGTTATGGGGCTTATGCACAGAATTGTGGGAGTAAGAACAATGTGCAAATAAGTCTGCAATCAAGTTTTTTTTTTTTTAAATGGATCATGGAGCATCTTAATGATATTTGGCAAAAATCCTATGAGCCACACCAAACGGGACTTTCATGTTCGTTAACTGAAAATGTCACTGTAGCTGAATTGATTTATAGCCTACGATATGCAGTGCAAGCAAGAAGAAAGATGCACATACGCATGGACACTCTGGAACTCGCAAAGGTTGGGGTAGACCCTGTGGTGGAAATGCCACCACTACCACCCCCTTGCCTAACCAGACCTTCCTGGACTTTGGGCAGGTGGCCATCTGGGAACATTAGCCAGTGTGGTAATCAGTTTTGTATTGCTTAACAAAATACCTGAGGCTGGTATCTTGTACACAAAAAAATGTTTACTAAGCTCATAGTTCTGGAGGCAGGAGAGTTCAAGATCAGGCGGCCTCGTCTAATGAGTGCTTCATGCTGCAATCATAACATGGCAGATGGCATTACATGACAGGAACACATGTAAGAACAGCAAGCAGCACATGCAGAAGAAAGCAAACACACGGGGTCACCTAACTTTATAACCATCTGCTCTTGAACTAATCCAGTCCCACGATATCTAACCCACACCCAAGAGATGGGTATTAATACCTTTCAGGGGAGCCAGGCCTGGTGGCGCAGGCTTGTAATCCCAGTACTTAGGAGGCTGAGACCGGAGGATCTGGGTTCGCGGCCAGCCTCAGCTACTTAGTGAGGCCCTCCGCAACTTAATGAGACCCTGTTTCAAAATAAAGAATAAAAAATAGGGCTAGGGGTGGAGCTCGGAGGTAGAATGCCCCTGGGTTCAACCGCAGTACCAAAAAAAAAAAACTTTCAGGGGTGGAGCTCCCATGACTAAGGCTCCGCCTCCAAATATCATTGCGCTGGGGGACCTAGCTTCCAGCACATGAACCCTCTGGGGACAAACCATAGCAGCCACAATGCCTTGCTATCTTCTTCCAGAACACAGGCCTCACACATCTTCATATTCACTTGACAAACCCATCCAGGAAGTGCTGGTGTCAGCCCTGAGGGCCACTTTCCAGGACAGCTCCAGAATGTGAGTCCATAATGTCTTCTCATTCCAAAAACGAGAGAGGAGGAACATTAGGACCCGAATTCACATGCACACTTGTTTTCCAAAGGAAGCTAGATTTATTCTGCATGAAAACAAACAAAAATCTTCAACCTCCAAGGATGCCATGGAGCCGAGCAGGTGGCACTGTACTGAGAACCCAGCCAGGGATTGGCCCCGCCCCAGTCTAGCAGGCCTGCTCAGCTGGGGAGGGGCCCCAGGGAAGGGTCCCTTCAGAGCCCTGCAACCCACGTGACAGGTGGCCCGTGCTCAAGTCACTTGGAAGGCCCAGTGGCTATCCGTCCTCCTTGCTCTCCTCCTCCAGTGATGATGAAGTCTCTGCTGGTATGTTCCCCATCTCTCTCCGGCAGAAGACACATTTGGTGAATATTCCAAAAGAAGTGTCGCTTTCCAAGATGGAGAAGGGCTTGTCACATCCTTCACACTGACAGGAAATATTTTAAGAGCAGAAAGGAGATGTGGTCAGAGGAGATCGAGGCATGAAGTTGGAGTCCTTCCCCCCGATTCAGATCCCTTGGGCTGGCCCATGACAAGGGCCACCCTCTCTGGAGTCTCTAACCCCACACCGAGTGGACATGGCAGGCCACTGAGCAAAAACAAGCACAGACTTCTGCTCCTTTCCCCACCAAAGGGAAGCAGGCACTGCCGGCTCATGTCCCCTGTTGTGGGGGCCCTGAGGTAGGAGTGGCAAGCCATTGGCAGTGGGGAAGACAGGGGTGCCTGTCCCACTGAGTCTACTGTTCTACGCAGAGCAGAATTATGGAGTCCCGGGGGTGTCCTGCCTCTCTGACATGCTGAGGACACCCGACTTTTTGAGAACCATAAGAAGTAAGCAGGCAAGATTGGTGAATAAATCGGGGATTTCTGTCTTTGGGGTGGGGGGTTACTGGGGATTGGACACAGGGGCATTCTATCTCTGAGATACATCCCCAGCCTTATTTTTGGTTTTTATTTTGAAACAGAGTCTTGCTAAGTTGTTAAGGGTCTTGCCAAGTTGCTGAGGCTGGCCTTGAACCTGCAATCCTCTTGTCTCAGCCTCCCAAGTCCTGGGGTTACACGCACATCACCATGCCTGGTTTAAAACAGGGACTTTAACTAGACTGCTGCAGGTGCTAAGCATCCTCGTCCTTCCGGCACCTTTTCCTCCAGGGTGCTCTGGTAGCTGGGGAAGGGGGCACATCCTGCCTCGGGCGGGCAGGATGGAAATCTGGCCTCTGATTTGCTACAGCTTCAGATAGGTCTCTTTCTCTTCTTTTTCAAGAAAGAAATTAGGTCCTTTACCTACCTTCTTCTATAGCTCATTTCCTAAGGGCCAACCCCAAAGTCACAGGCTCACAGAGGAGGTAGCCCTGGGCCTGTCCAGGTGGCAGGTAGAGACAGGAGCAATCACTGCTCTATAGCCCGTCCACTCCCAGGGTCTCAGGACTCACATGGTCACAAAGGCCACGAGGACTAGCTGGCCACAAAGACAGTTTCCACGTGGTCTCATCCCTGACCTGCAAAACCCCTCCCAAATTGGCCATTTCTAGAAGCGGTACCTGCCAGTCAGAACTTCTGAGAGTTTGGTGGGAGGTTGGGCACATCTTTTGCCTCTATGGCTGGTCCTGGCTAAAACTGGTGAAGCAAAAATTGTGCCACTCTACTACCAAGCTCTTGCATTACGGAAACATGGACTCCTGAGCCTCTGGCATGGGAAACAGGGCCCTGGGGCCCAGGCCCAGCCAGGGGCCTGCAGCCAGAGCGAGGAGGCTCACATAGCATCCAACTGTGTGTCTAGCCATTCCTCTGCTGACCAGTGCTCCCTCAGGCCTCATCTCCACACTCCCTTGGTCACGCCACTCCTCAGACACATCGGCCGGGCTCGCTCCTGCCTCAGGGGCCCCACGCTGGCTGTTCCTGCTGCTGGGAAGTTCCTTGCCTGAGTATCTGCATGACTCACCCCCTTACCACGGTCAAGTCTGCACATCTGCCACATTCTCAACAAGACCTGTCCTGACGACCCTGCACTCCTACCCGCCTTTCCTATGGTACTTTTCTTCAAATTATTGTGATAGTTGGTCTGGTTTGTCAACTTGACCCTCCTAAGATCATGTGACTTTGGTTGTGTAACAGCAGATTGAACCGGAAGTCCTGCCCTAGATGTGGGCAGCAGGGTTCTGATAGGTGCAGGACTTAGATAAAATGAAGGAGAAAGCCGCGTAGGGAGAACTGCGACTCTTCCTGGAGAAAATGCGTCTGCTCTCGTCTGAGATCGTTGGCCTACACCTTTGCCATTTCCTTGAAGTGCTTCTTGATCTTCTGCTCTCGTCTGAGATCTTCGGCCTCCAGCCTTCGAGCTGAAACTTCACCATCGTTTCTCCGAAGAGCTTCCTGATCTTCACATCTTGGACTGGACTGAATTGGTGGTTGCTTCAATCCTAAGGCTCCAGCTCTTAGACTGCCCGACCAGCTACTGATTCCTCTGACTCTTCACGTGCAGTCGAAACTCAGGACTACATTGTGAGCTGATCTAATAAATCCCTTTTTCATATACTCATTCTGTGAATTCTGTTGATCTGACCAATACAATTATAAATCTCTGTGACCCTCATTCCATATTTTTCTTGTGTCTTTGCACCTTGGTCTTTTAGAATTTAAGCTCCCACAGGGCAAGAATTTCACTCTTGTCCATCGTTGTATCCCCAGCTGCCCAATAAATGTTTGTTCAAAGAACAAATTTATCTGTACAGGGCTAGTGAAAGTCTTCACCGGGCTTCATTTTACCCGATACCAACCTGTTGCACCCTTATGCCCTTCGTCCTTTTGTTCTCGATTACCAAAGGAATTTGGTCAATCTGTTCAATATTCCATAGCCTCATGGTCCTATCCTGAAACAAGTTAAACAGAAAAACAGCAGTCACAAAAAAGGCTGTGGCCTATGTCTGTACAGTGGAATATCATTCAGTTATCAAAAGAAATAAGGCCAGGCATGGTGGCGCACGCTTGTAATCCCAGTACTTGGGAGGCTGAGACCGGAGGATCCGGGTTCGCGGCCAGCCTCAGCTACTTAGTGAGGCCCTCCGCAACTTCGTGAGGCCCGGTTTCAAAATAAAGAATAAAAAATAGGGCCGGGGGTGTAGCTCGGAGGTAAAACACCCCTGGGTTCAATCCCCAGTACTGAAAAAAAAAAAAAAGCCATCAAACCACAGAAAGACAGGGAGGAACCTTATAGTTAAGCAAAAGAGGCCAACTTGAAAAGGGTGCAGACTGTAAAACACCAATAATATGAGATTCTGGAAAAGGAAGACTACAGAGATGGTAGTATTGGGTTCCAGAGAAGAGGAGGGACCAAGAGGTGGAATATAAGATATTCTTAGGGCAGTAAAACTTTTTTGTATGCTATTGTAATGGAGGATATATAACATGCATTTGGCAAACCCATAGACTATACAACACAAGGAGTGGAGGAATGTGAATCATGGACTTTAGTTAATAATTCCAGAAAGGAATGCAGACTTGTTGACACCTTACTTTTTGTCCAGTGAGACAGACTCCTATCCTACTCTCCTACAGAACTGTAAGATATTAAGTGTGTGTGTTGTTTAATGTTTAAACAGTAGCACCTGTGGTGATTTATTAGAGCAGCAATAAAAAACTAACACACTTAGGTTACATTTCCTAATTCAACCATTGCAACCCAATGTCCTGTGGGGAAACAAAAAGAAATTTTGGGAAAAGATGGGTTGGCCCCTTGCAGTGTAGCTGCTGTCAGATTTTGCCGACAATCATATTTTCCACAGAGTATCAAGTGGTTTGTCAAATCATGATAACAACAACAAAATGCCCCCCCCCGGAGCTCTTAGATATTTGATTCCAAAGTTGGAGTTACAAATCCTTTTCTGCATTTCTTTGAAGATTTTAATGAAAGTGCAGAAAACATAAAACAAAAGCATGCTGATACTTACCTAAATACAAACTAGATTCTGCTCAATTATCTGTATATTTAGTACACAGTGCAAATGTAAATTTGGACAAGTTCCATTCATTCTATGAACTTCTTACCAAAGTAAGTGAAAAAGCAAAACGGCCCGCAAGCCAAGTATACCACATTCCTAAAAAGGAGTATAATTTGTTTACCTCTAATGTTGGGTCTTTCACAATAAGAGTTTGGGGTACTTTTCACCTTCTTCAAAAGATATGGAAGAGCGGGCGTGGTGGCGCACGCTTGTAATCCCAGTACTTTGGGAGGCGGAAACCGGAGGATCCGGGTTCGCGGCCTGCCTCGGCTCTCTCTCTCTCTCTCTCTCTCTCTCTCACCTAGTGAGGCCCTCCGCAACTTTGTGAGACCCGGTTTCAAAATAAAGGATAAAAAAATAGGGCCGGGGGTGTAGCGCGGAGGTAGAACGCCCCTGGGTTCAATCCCCAGTACCGCAAAAAAAAAAAAAAAAAGATATGGAAGTACTTAATGATTTTTTTTATTTTGGTACTGGGGATTGAACCCCCGGGGCATTCTACGTCCCAGCTCCATCCACCCCAACCTTATTTTATTTTTATTTTGAAACATAGTCTCACTAGGTTGATGAGAGTCTGTCCTTGAACCTGTGATCCTCCTGTCTCAGCCTCCCAAGTACTGGATTACAAGCGTGCACCGCCATGCCTGGCTTCTTGTGATACCTTTATCAATTAGTTCTATTGCGTTCATGTTCTCCTTTAAAAATAATCTTAAATCAGTTATGCAAGATGCCACATGCCTATAATCCCAGTACTTGGGAGGCTGAGACAAGAGGATTGAAAGTTCAGCCAGGTGTGGTGGGACGTGCCTGTGTCAGAGTACTTGGGAGGCTAAGACAGGAGGATCACAGGTTTGTGGCCAGCCTTAGCAACTTAGCAAGGCCCTCAGCAACTTAGTGAGACTTTGTTTCAAAATAAAAAATAAGAGAGGGCTGAGGGTGTAGCTCAGAGGTAGAATGCCCCTGGATGTAACACACACACACACACACACACACACACACACACACACACGATCAAAAGTTCGAGGCCAGTCTTGTCAACTTAGTGAGACCCTGATTCAAAATAAAAAAATATAAAAGGGCTAGAGATGTAGCTCAGAGGTAGAACGCCCTGGGTTCAATCTCCAGTACCACAAAAATTAAAACAATCTTATACCTACGGTATCTTAATGATAATAATTTAAATATGATACCTTATCCTACAAAATTTAAATGTCCAATAAAGCTGGGCATGGTGACACACGCCTGTAATCCTAGTACTTGGAAGGCTGAGACAGGAGGATCACAGGTTCGAGGACAGCCTCAGAAATTAATGAGACTCTCATCAACCTAGCAAGACTCTGTTTCCAAATAAGAAATAAAATCGGGCTGAGGTGTAGCTCAAAGGTAGAATGCCTCTGGGTTCAATCCCCAGTGCCACAAAATAAATAAATAAATAAATAAATATCCAATAAAGTATTTTTTGGTTTTTTGTTTTGTTTTGTTTTGTTGTGGTACTTAGTGAAACAGTGTTTGAAAACAAAAAATAAAATAGGGCTGGGGGTGTAGCTCAGAGGTAGAATGCCCCTGAGTTCAATCCCCAGTACCAAAAACAAATAAATCGTCCTATTGTTAATGACTACTAATTGCCACTATTAACTAATCCTATTGTTAACAGAGTAACATATAATTTCATGTTAACTCATTTTTTCTATGTTTATATTAATAACACGGAGGCATATAATTTTTATTATATATTTTTATGAAGTTTTAGTCTGGTATGTGTCTACCCCAGGTTGTCTGTCTAATACGTTGGCAATGTTAGGTAGAAATTTACCTAGGTTTTCTAGACCTAGAGACCTTCAGCTTATAGAAGGAAATGCTAGCTGGGCATGGTGGCGCACGCTTGTAATCCCAGTACTTTGGGAAGCTGAGACCGGAGGATCCGGGTTCGCGGTCAGCCTCAGCTCTCTCGCTCTCTCTCTCTCTCTTAGTGAGGCCCTCCGCAACTTCGTGAGACCCGGTTTCAAAATAAAGTATAAAAAATAGGGCCGGGGGCGTAGCGCGGAAGTAGAACGCCCCTGCGTTCAATCCCTGGTACCGCAAAAAAAAAAAAAAACAAATAAATAAATAAAAAGAAGGAAATGCTCTGACGATGGTCAGGGGGCAAGGTGGCACCCCACTTCTCTGATGCTCCCGCCTGGACGCCAGCCTTGGGAGAGGCAGGGCTAGCCGTTACCTGCCCCGGAATGGAATCCCCAGACGCAGTGATGTAGACTAGGGAGGGAAGACGCAGCTGGGACCTCAGGGGGGCCCTGCTGCTGGTCCATGAGCTGGTGCCTGCCCTCCGACCAGTCATCCTCCTTCTCCAACCAAACTCAAATGTCAGCGGTGTAGATGTAGAAATACCTGGCAACTCCCCACATTCACGATGGAAGGACTTGCTTTCCACATTCCCATGCAACCCTCAGGTTGAGCCTGCCCAGAAATGTTACACCCGGGAACAACATCCTGCTATCGTTAATCCCGACAAATGTGGTGAACATCTTAAGTCACTCAAAGCTTGGCCACTTTTACCTTCGAAGCAGACAGGATCCATTTCTTGTTACTGCTAACGGCAACATCCATCACCCAGTCATCATGGCCCTGAAGATAAAAATTTTTACAAGGACCTAAAGAAAATGCCTTTATAAAAACAATAAAAACAAAGCCAGGAACCCAGTGGTGCTTCCATGTTAGAATGACTCGTTTGTACTTCCCTGGTTTCATCAATATAAAGGTGGAATATGAACGATAAATAGGTGATACAGATGTTTAGCATGGCACTGTATGTGTTTTTTAAAATAGCCCTTGGCCGGGCGTGGTGGCGCACGCTTGTAATCCCAGTACTTGGGAGGCTGAGACGGGAGGATCCGGGGTTCGCGGCCAGCCTCAGCTACTTAGTGAGGCCCTCCGCAACTTCGTGAGACCCAGTTTCAAAATAAAAGATAAAAAAATAGGGCCGGGGGTGTAGCTCGGAGGTAAAACCCCCCCTGGGTTCAATCCTTGGTACCAAAAAAATAAAATAAAATAGCCCTATGGTGTTTAGCAGGATGGAAGGAAATTAAAAAACTGTATTCCCTCTGGTCCTGGGTTTTCGTTTGTATTCTTTCTTCTAGAAAATACCATTCAGAGGTCCTATCAGGGAGGGGGCTTTCGACTTCAAGTAACTGCAAACTGACCCACTCCAGCTTAAGCAAATAGAGGGTCATTTTTCCCAGGTGAAAAGGCAGCTCAGAGGAGAGAGACGCCACTGCCTTGTGATGTTTGGGCTCTGTGTCAGCATCTTTATCATCCTGCGGCCTTTCCCTCATGGAAACAGCTGAGGCACTCGTGTATGGGAGGAGAAAGGAGAACAAGAGAGGGTGACTGATGTGTACAACAAAAGGACAGAAATTGCCGGGTGTGGTGGCGCACGCTTGTAATCCCAGTACTTGGGAAGCGGAGACCAGAGGATCCGGGTTCGCGGCCAGCCTCAGCTACTTAGTGAGGCCCTCCGCAACTTCGTGAGACCCGGTTTCAAAATAAAAGATAAAAAATAGAGCCAGGGGTGTACCGCGGAGGTAGAACGCCCCTGGGTTCAATCCCCGGTACCGCAAAAAAAAAAAAAAGGACAGAAATTTGAGAGTGGAGGAATAGAGAGAAGGGGAGGAGAGACTAGAACAACCTTATAGAGACAAAGGGGCTGGGGGGGGATACTGGGGATTGAAACCACGGGTGTTCTACCTCTGAGCTACATACATCCGCAGCCCTATTTTTTTATTATTATTCTTTTTTAAATTTTTTAATTTTTTTATTTTTTTTTCGGTACCAGGGATTGAACCCAGGGGCGTTCTACCTCTGCGCTACACCCCCGGCCCTATTTTTTATACTTTATTTTGAAACCGGGTCTCACGAAGTTGCGGAGGGCCTCACTAGGTAGAGAGAGAGAGAGAGAGAGAGAGAGAGAGAGAGACAGGGAGAGAGAGAGAGAGAGAGAGAGAGAGAGAGAGAGATGAGGCTGGCCACGAACCCGGATCCTCTGGTCTCCGCCTCCCAAAGTACTGGGATTACAAGCGTGCGCCACACCACGCCCGGCCTATTTTTTTTATTTTGGAACAGGGTATCACTAAGTTATTATGCACTGGCCTTGAACCTGCAAACCCCCTGTCTCAGCCTTCCAAGTACTGAGATTACTGGCATATACCATAGCACCTGGCTGGGGACAAAGGGTTTTTTAAGCACAGGGAGCTTTAACACTAAGTTTTAAGTTATTTACTTGCTGTGATGTAAACTCCCTCTGTATCCCTAAATCCTAAGGGGAGACAGCTCAGACAGACCAGTCCCAGGGGCCTGGACTTGTACTGCACAAAGAGGCAGTCTACATTAGGGCCCTGGGGACACAGAGACCAAAAGTCATGGGTGCAAGCCAAAGATGCTATCACAGCCGGGCGTGGTGGTGCACGCTTGTAAGCCTAGAACTTGGGAGGCTGAGACCGGAGGATCCGGGTTCGCGGCCAGCCTCAGCTACTTAGTGAGGCCCTCTGCAACTTAGTGAGACCTCTGTTTCAAAATAAAAAATAAAAAATAGGGCTGGGGGTGTAGCCCGGATGTAGAATGCCCCTGGGTTCAATCCCCAGTACTGCAAAAAAAATAAAAGTGATAACCCAAGACTAGGGAGTATGTAAAATGGTGGGGTTCAGGGCCCCTGGGACAGGATGAACCAATCCTTGGTATTGCTGTGTTGGATAATGTACCCCTAAGTACAGAGCAGCTCTGAGTTGGGTCTCTTCAGCTGACACCCCTCATCTTGGAGCCCTGTAGCTTCCAATGCTCATTGTGGTGCTGATCCCGCTGCACCACAGTTTCTGCGGTTCCTGGACACTTTCCTACCTCTAGGTCTTTCATTTGCTGTTCCAGCTGCCTAGAATGCCCTTCCCCAATATCCTCTCTTATCCAGTCCCTCCTTGATGCCCAGTTTCCAGAACAAGTGCCTCCTTCTCCAAGAAGCCCTCCCTGCTCACCCACCGTGGCTTCGTCTCCAGTCGGCTTCTGTCACGCCGCCCTGCTGTGATTTCCCGCTCATCACTGTCAGGGATTCATTTGCTCGTTTCTTCGTCCCTCCCCACCGAGGTGTCAGCTCCACTGGGAGCTGGCATCTGAATCTATCTCTCTGCTGTACCCAGAGCATCTGGCACCCGGATCCACTCTGACGCTGCTGCTCGTACCTTCAGGGACAGCTTCCGGTAGCCTTCTCCTACATCCCAAATAGCCACGGACCTGTCAAACCCTCCAGAGATGAGAAATGAGTCTGCAATACAAGATGAAAGGGTCCGGGTAGGGTCCTCTGCAGGGGCTGAGCAGGCTGAGGGTGCATTCGTGAGGCACCAGGGGTCCCTCTGATGAAACCCAAACCCTGTTCTGGTGCGGCTCAGTGACCCCCTCCCGCGGCCCATCACAGCCAGTTCTTGTCATTCATGATAGCTATGTTGCATAAAGTTATTGCAAACACCAATTTAGCAAATAGCTCCTAGGAGAAATACAAGGTTAGGTTCCTACAAGCCTCTGGTCACATACAACATCAATGGATCAATGCATAACCTTATTTTATGTGTTTTCTGTTTAAAAACACCTTATTTAATGTACATATTTAATATATTTGACTCATTAACATTGAACTCATAGCCAGTAGCACTATAATTCACGCCTAAAGAACATATCTAGTAAGGTGTGGTGGTGTACGCCTGTGATCCCAGTACTTGAGAGGCTAAGACAGGAGGATCACAGGTTCGAGGCCAGCCTCAGCAACTCAGCAAGACCCTTAGCAACTTAGCAAGACCCTGTTTCAAAATTTAAAAAAATAGGACTGGGGGGGTCTCTCTCAGAGATAGAATGTCCCTAGGTTCAATCCCCAGTACTACACACACACACACACACACACACACACACACACACACACAAATCCAACCTTGTGCCTATAAACGTTTTTGTCCTCGTGGGAAGAAAATCCATCCTCACCGTAGGAATCATTGAAATTGCCTCTCTCTCTGTGTACTTAGGTAAGTCTGTATGAATGGACCATGAAGAACTCTGTCCAGCACCCCTTCGACTACTAATACTTAGTCCTTCTACGTGTTCATCACTCACTGTCTCTGGCAAAGCAGCAGGAGCTCACGCATCCTTCGTGGCCCTGCATCAGAGTCGTGCAAGCTCCGTGATGTCGATATTCCCCTGTGTAGACATTCCATATTTTTAAGTTTTTATCCCAGGAGCTTGTACACAGGAAATGGCCGCTGAAGGTAAAACAGCAGTTGGAGATTGCATTGTCATGTGCCCTGAAACACAGATGGGGTCGGTCAGCGCTTCGCTGCGGAGGAACCCGGAAACACACTTCAAGGGGACGCTCGGAGGAGGACATCCTCCCGTGAGCAAGCGGACATTATTCCCTTGACTGCGACCTCTCGTGATCCACTTAGGAATTTCTCCGACTGTGTCACGCTATCCCGGGATTTCTCAACCAGGCTAATATTAACATTTTGTGCTGAGTAACTCTGTCACAGAGGCCTGTTCTATGGGTTGTAGGACGCTTCCCAGCAACTCTCATCTCCACCCACTAGATGCCAGTAGCTCTGTACCTATTTGTTTTGTTTTTGGCAGGGCTGGGGATTGAACCCAGGGCCTCATGCATGCTAGGCAAGCGCTCTACCACTGAGCTACATCCCCAGCCCCCCTCTGTACCCATTTGTGACAACCCAAAGTGTCTCCGGACATTGCCATACGCCCACTGAGGAACAAAACTGCCCCTAGTTGAGGAACATTGGGATGTTCAAAAGCTGCATGAGCCAGGCGTGGTGGCACACGCTTGTCATCTCTGTATTATCATGTTCACACCTCACCTCTGCCCAGTGCCAGGTAAGAAGAATGAGGCCAAGGTCACACAGGATGGGAAGCTGGCCCCGCAGGGGTAACTGCACAGAGCAGGCAGTGGCCGGCACCAATGCATTCTGGGATCCTGATGCCAGGGCCTGTGGCAGAGGACTCATCCCACGAGGCAGTAGCCACCTGCATGGTGGCCATGGCAGGCCTTGGATTATCAGATCTTCCCACTTTATAGGAGATGCTAGAAATTCACTTTTTTGGGAGGGGTACTCAGGATTGAACCCAAGGGGACATTCTACTTCTGAACTACACCCCACCCCCAGCCCTTTTTTTTTGCAGTACCAGGGATTGAACGCAGGGGCGTTCTACCTCCGCGCTACACCCCCGGCCCTATTTTTTATACTTTATTTTGAAACCGGGTCTCACAAAGTTGCGGAGGGCCTCACTAAGTAGAGAGAGAGAAAGAGACAGGGAGAGAGAGAGAGAGCGAGCTGAGGCTGGCCGCAAACCCAGATCCTCCGGTCTCCGCCTCCCAAAGTACTGGGATTACAAGCGTGCGCCACCACGCCCAGC
>PVJS01046592.1:0-15761 GCA_004027185.1 Glis glis
ATATTAAGCATGTGCTATTCTGCTATATTAATTAGACCTCAATAAAGCTGTCAAAAATAGAATACAAACTATTAATAAAATTAAGGCAAAATAGAAACTTCCTAGACATGTAGAGTGATTTGTTCCCACAAATGCATATTTGTGTATAGCATGTGAAACTAATGCTGCTTCTAATTCAGTATGATTTCCTTTGCTTGATTTACTGATGGATAGATAACACTAATTTCAAAGGAATGACTGGAATGTGAAGGAGGGCCATTCCTGTTTTCCAGACTATATTTAACTTCCATGATGGTAGAAAGTCAGGATTCCACCTTGCTAGAAGGAGAAAGACATCATGGGGAGAAAAAGGAGTGCTAGAGTGACCAATTTTCAGAATAATTACATAAGTCAAACTTGCTATAGTAGGGACTGGTAACAGTCAGATTGTCATAACAAGGCCATAATCAAGGTCGGAGTGTACCATACTGAAACTCAGTGGCGGAGATATATATTAGGTGTCAGGAGTTGAAGATAAACATAAAACTTCCTTTTGATGCCTATTCTGCTTTGGTGTAGGACCTGAGGACCAAGTGTTTCTGAGAAATATGCAGGCAGGCAGAAGAGTTCTAGACAATAAACAGGACTGGGAGTATGTGCCAGACAGGAGATGGCTGCTGTGGAAACACACACACACACACACACACACACACACACACACACACACACACTCAAGAGTTTACCCTTCCATTTTAATCTCTCCACAGTATGATTCTGATTTTCCCTTCAGAAAACTTCTCTTCCAATCAAATTAGACCACTGAACTCCATATTTACATCCTAGGTTTTCCCACCTTTGCTTATGCAATGTCCTTTCTTTAGAAAGTACCATCTTTATCTCTGAACATCTGAATTCTTTATTTTCCTCAAGGTTCAGCTCAAGCAGCTGCTGTATCCTCTACCCACAATAATTCACTCAACCATTTATTCATTCAGTCAACAAATATTTGGCTTTTTGTTACTAAGTCAGCTATTATGGATTCATATAGCAAGGAGTAATCTGGGTTCCCTGAATCATTTTTAGCAATTTATTTGTGCCTTTTAAAATGACATTTACCATATTTAGACTATGATTTTCATGACAACTTATCTTTCTTAAGCACCATAAAGGCAGAAACCATTCTTATTTATTTTTGTACACCTCAGAATGATCTGAACATAACTAGTTTGTAATTTTAGATGATCTCTTGAGTTCTTGGGGAATTTCAGAACTCCCCTATTTTCCAAACTCTAGGTTTGCTATTTCCACAATATGCCAAGAGAGTCAATGAATCAAACACAACCACATTCCTTGGTGAATGATTTTTCTCCTTAAGTCTGTGTTTACTAGAAGAATCCATTTAAAAGAACTTTTCTTTTTGAGTCAGACATGGTGGTGCACACCCTTAATCCCAGTACTTGGGAGGCTGAGAGAGGAGGATCACAGGTTCAAAACCAAACTCAGCAACTTAACGAGGCTCTCAGCAACCAAGCAAGACCCTGTTTCTACATAAAAAATAAAATAGGGCTGGGGTATAGCTCGAAGGTAGAACACCCCTGGGTTCGATCCCTAGCACCACCAAATTTTTTTGTATCATGAAAATAATACATTCAAAACTAATTTCCAGTTTGTCATGTAGATATAACCACACAAAAATGAACAACTGGAGTCAAGATTTCAAATAGGCCAAAGGTCTCACTGTGTTAAGTGGAAAATAAAATTTCAACGATGGAACAGTTTTTAACGGAGAGCACTGTGGGCGCCTTTTCTTTGCAAGTTGGGCAACTAAAATATAGTGGTTAGCAATTCAACCTGAGTGAACACTTGCTGAAACCAAGGTACAGTTATCAAAAGGAACCAGTTACCTGCTAATGTTATAATGGATGAACCCGGAAATGTCTTACTGTCCAATGAAGAGAATCCAAAGCAAATTTAAACAGAACAAGCTGGTCAAAATGTGGTTCTCTGGCTTGGAACTCTGGAAATTTTTGAAAAGTGGGTGGTGGTAGTTCTTCTTTTTCACTGTTGCTTAATGTTTAATGAGAAAGCATGAGGTAAAAGTTAGGGTAGAGTTTGAGCTTAATATGAGTTAAAATTTCTTGATAGTGAAATCTTTTTAGACTAAGACATGGTCTCTAATGGAATGTGACAGCATTATTTAAGGCATTTCAGCATGGATTGTGCAATGTTTTTGAAAGCTAATCATAGAAAGCAATCCCGTACTGGCAAGAAAAGGAACTGTAACTCTGTTTCCCATCTATCTATCCATTTGGTGTGCTACCCTTACGAACACTTCCATGTTTTTATTGTTTCATTACAACACATATTTGAAAGGCCAGCTGGGAAAATAATACAAGGAGAATTTAGTTTGGCACACGTTAGGTCTTCAGTAAATGGAATGCAGTAAAACGAAGATAGAAAGAAACATGTCATGAATTTGTTGTGCCAGATGGAGGAAACTGGAACAGAAGCTGTTAATAGGCCACTAGTTTGTTTTAGCAATCAAAATAATGACAGAGTAGAAAGAGCAAGAGGAGAAAAAGAATGACTTCTTTGATAAGTAAGGTTGTTACTCAGTGGAATGGATTCCTTTAAAAGGTAGCCCACTTTACTTCTTACTGTTCCATGGAGTTATCACAGAAAGTTGTTTGGGGCCCAGAGGTTAAGATTGGCACTGGGAAAAATGGTGAAAGAGCCAGTTGATCCTGAGCTGTGTCCTGCCCATACCCCTTCTAATGAGAAGACTGTTGGATAGGACTTCAGAGATAACTTTTCCATCTTCCCTATCCCCTTTAGATAGATGAAGAAATTTCAATCCAGGGAGGACCCTTTGGATTTATCCAAAGTCACAGGATATTTCTAAAGAAGGGACTAGAACTGCGTTTTGATGCTAAAGCTGGTGGTCTTTCCATCACATCATGGTGTTTGTGGTTTTCCTTTTAGAGTCTGTCTGGCCTCTTGTCCTTAGCACTTGGGCTCCTCTTCCAAGTAAGACCCAACAACAAACTCAGCCCTTTCTCTTAGCCACTGTTTTATTGCACATGCACATCCTTAGGCTTGTCAAAGGTTTTCTGTTTAATAAGGAATGAGTAATGGTTTGCAGTCATTTGTGTGTTATCTCTCAAGGATAGACCTACTGTAACAGTATCCTTACCCCAAAGAGTCTGTCATGGTAGAAATTTCGATCACGAAAGCAGGTTTCTGGAGAGAGATTTTGGGTCAGGATAGTCTTTCTATGGTTCAGCCTAAGGAACGAGTTGCCCATTGTTAAGATATACTGCTCCCTCCACTTTCTAGGTATTGAAATGGCTTGCTACCAGCTGGACTGTCAGTGATTCAGAATTCCAATTTACTGTGGCCTTAAAGTTAGGACCACAGTTCTTAAGAAATTGCCTCTTTAAAGGTAATTTCAGTGACTTGCCAGAATATTGGATCTGGATAAGACATAAATCAGACCTATTATAGATTTCTGAAAAAGAAAACCCTACCAAAAGGACACTTTGCAGTTTTATTTCAGTTTTATTTCTGCTTTTAATCATAAATTGGCCATGGTTCACTGGAGAGCATTTTAAATCATCCAGAAAAGTTTTCCAGCCTTTCTACAAAAAGAGCTGTCTTTTGGGTACTTTTTCCTATTGCAAATATTCTTAAAAAACAGAATTCTTGGCTTCTTTTGCAGTAAATGTTCTTGTTCCATTAGATGAAGCTGTTCTTTTTTCCTGCAAAACTAACCTATAAACATTTTGAAATATAGTAGCCTTGTAACCCCCCTAACATATTAGAATTGTTTAATATTTTGAGCTGCCAAAGTCAGCCTGACAAAAACTGTCACATCCACATATGTCTCTAAAAGTGACTGCTGACTTTCTTTACTCTTATAAACATTGCAGCTGGAGATATTCTCCCACCAACCCCTATCCCCTGGCATATTCTGGTTTGTCAGAATTCTGAAAGATCTTTTTCTTCTTAGGGTGCTACACTTTGAGGAATGAAATCCCATAAACCAGAGGCTCTGGTATGGGAACAGATGCCAAAGTTGCAAACATTTACCTGAAAGAAGTAACAGGATGTAAGAGTCAAAAGTGAAATGAAAGTTGCTGTAGATAGTTTTAGTGGGCTGAGTTCATTTAAACACAGAATCAGAATTTTCCTAAAGGATGGCAAAATCACCCGGGTTTTTATTTTGCATCCTAAACCTAAGGGAGAACAAGTGTACTACATTTAACCTTCATTTTAACATAGTTTGCACAATATTTTTTTGCAAAGTGAGAGTGAGGTTAGAAAAACAAATACAAGTTAGAATTAGCAAAAATCTGCAGTCCAAAGTCATATGCATATACGATCTTGATCTCTCTTCCCAAGGAGCATTCCTTTAAGTCTTTGAGCAGCTTTTTCAGGAAAATAGAACTTAGCTCCAAAGTAAGCTAAAGGTCTTCTTTTCCATTTCAAACAGGTTTGGATTACTTTGGTTTTGTTTAAACCTATAAAATGGGAAATACTGCCACTTTTATGCAGATTTATAGTTCTGTTTCTGCACTTTTAATTATAGATTCTTAAAAATGCCCAGACAACCTATATATTCCATGGCAGCTGCCTTACTCTGACATACTTTTCTCTGAAAGCTTTTTCTGTCAACAAAACTGATATATTGATACCAAAGTTGGCTCTTTGTACTCCAAAGATGAGGAATAGTTACAATAAAAACAGTTAGCCTGCTCCTTTCTCCTTCCCTTCCTCTTCCTTCCTTCCTTCCTTCCTTCCTTCCTTGTGGTACTGGAGATTGAACCCAGGGGAATTCTAACTCTGAGCTACACCCCCAGCCCTATTTTTGTTTTAGAAATGGTGTCTCGCTAAGTTGCTGAGGCAAAACCTGCAATCCCCCTGTCTCAGCCTCCCAAGTACTGAGATTACAGGCATGCACCATCATGCCCAGCTTTTTCTTTTTTTTTGGTACTAGGGATTAACCCAGGGGCATTCAACCTCTAAGCTACACCTCCACCTCTATTTTCCATTTTTTTATTTTGAAACAGGTTCTTGCTAAGTTGCTGAGGGTCTCGTTCAGTTGCTGAGAATGGCCATGAACCTGCAATACTCCTGTGTCAGCCTTCCAAGTACTGGGATTACAGGCATGTACCATCGTGCCCGCTGCTTATTTCTTTAACCACTATTTCATACAGCTCCTAAACATTTCCTCTATGAACAACTTACATTGCATATTGAAAACCCTCTCTCTGAATTTATTTTCTGATTGGATAAATAATGGTCAAGTTACCATATTTATGGATAATAATGGGGCTTCAATGGGGATGGATTTGCCAGACATTCAGAGCTTTTTTTGCCCTTGAGCATAACAACAGAGCAGGGCTGTGTTGAGCAAAATAATTGGTAGAGTATCAATTTTCTATGGAGATTGCCATTTGGTGAACCATGAATCACAGTTCCTGTTTCCCAACAGGAAGGAGCAGGAGACCAATATGTTGAATTCTAAGTATGTTACAGTTTCTGGGAGCATAAACTTTTGTGCCCAAAAATGTAAGGTGTGGCAATTCAAGATTGTGTTGCCATGTACCACAGTTAGTAATCTTAAAATCATCAGACATAGCTGGGTATGGTGGGACATGTTTGTAATCCCAGTACTTGGGAGGCTATGACAGGAAGATTGCAGGTTCAAGGCCAGCCTCAGTGAATTAGCAAGACCCTGAGAAACTTAGTGAGACCCTATTTCAAAAAAATAAATAAAAAGGGTTGGGGTGTTTAACTCGCAAGTAGAATACCCCTGGATTCAATCTCCAGTACAACAACAAATCATCGGAGGTATTTTTCTTTACACAAAAATAGTTATTTTATATAAACCATTTAATAATGAGGAAATACAGTCAGAAGTTAAATGACATTTTCCTATGACTTGAAAGAGGCTGAAGAATTTCCACCCCCTCTTTTTGCCAGCCAGGGGCAATTATTACTGATACAACATGTCTGTATCTACCACAGCTTTGTGAGTATAAATAAGTTTATTCTAGTGACATGGTCCAGAAGGCTGGAGGCAGCCTCAATGGTTAGGAATTGATAGGCCTTGAGTCTTCAGGATTCTCTGGTGAGTGAATACTGCACCCCCCCCACACCTCCCACTTCCCTATTGCTGTAAAATCTGAGCTTGCAAATGGTGAACAGCCATCTAGGCCAGGAGCCCTGTTTCCAAACTGATGAGGGAAACAGCTGCCCTCTAGAGGAGACCTGAAAAGGGAATTAGCCAGGATTTCTCTTCAGGGCAGGCTGCACTTTGGGATCCTCAGAAAATTGATAGCTTCTAAATGTTCTTTGTGTACCCTACAGTAAAGGGTCTCAGAGGCAGAGCTGGACCTAGAGCCATACACAAAGGGAGATTATTCATTGCATACTTCCCTTCATTATGGCTCAGCCGCACCCGGGAGGAATCGGCTAAGATTATTGGAGAGAAATACCTTGAAAACAAGGGGTTAAACTGGAATCAAGATCACTACAGGGAAATAACCCACAGTAGAAAGCAGTAATTTAAACATCCTCAACACTACACTTGCTGGCAGCTATCCAGATGAAAGTAGTCAGAGGTCTGGTTGTAGAGGCAATAGTCACCTAAAATTGACTGAAACACCAAGGAATGGCCTTGTGATCAATCAAATTATTTTTATTTTGACCTCCATTCCCTCCTCTCTTACTTAATCTCTTAGGCTAGCAGCCACATCCTGTCTTCTCCTGGCCTCCCTATTCTGGCCCCCATTTCAATGACACTCTTGCAAGGCGCACAAGCATTTTCCATTCCATTGACTCTTTCACCTTCCATCTCATGGCTTTGGCGATGCCTGCCCAGTATTGGCTCAGTCCAGTGGTCCATTTCGCCTGTTCTTGTTCCCAGGCTGCTGAAGACCCATCTGGGGAAAATTGCATATCCATGCTCATTGGCTCCACTTCAAATGCGTGCTTTCCAACCTCAGCTGGACCCTCAACTCTTATCCTTAATCCTGTTCTCATCCGTAGTTGGCTTCTTTTACCATTTCCCACAGCAGCTGTTCCAAACCTTCCTTTCTCTTCTCAGGCCCCCACTTCTGGCCTCTTTGCTTTGAGCAGATGACCTACATTTCTATTTCTATAAAAAATACCATCAGGTGATGATTCTCTCCTACTTCCCCTTCTAATGTCTCTGTAGTCGCTGATCCTTTTCTTTCTCCTCTCCTGCATCACTGAACCTTATTTTAACTCTTCTCATCTTTCCGCACAACTTGCAGATGTGTTCCAATATCAACTGTTTTACACAAACATCAAACTTTTTATTCTTCCTTCTTACATCTCAAACTACATCTGCCTCATAACTCTCATGTCTAAACTTCTTGAAGGTTAATATATGATGTCTCTAATTCACTTTCAGTTTCTTCTCAGCCCACATGTATTTGCATGTTGGCTTCTAGAGTTCTATTAGACTTATTACAAAGGAGTTCTAAAAATTGGTAGTCCTCCTGCATCTTCCCCTACCCTCACCATAGTTTTTGTTTTCCAGAGCCACTTTCAATCCTTATAGCTGTTAAATTAGTCACAGGAAACCACTTACTTTCCAGCTAAAAACGGTGCTGTTTTGTGTCTTTGTTTATTCTCTTTGCATCTATGGGTTTATAACTTTAAAAAAAACCCCACACTGCTGTATTAATGGGTTTGCAGGGCAGAATAATGCTAGATCCTTAAGTTCAATCAGTGATATTTGTTTAGAACTGGCATTGTCTTTCTATGACTCTTGTTATTTTGCTTCATATTTTAAGGGTATTGTTCAATACACTGTTCTCAGTTTCCTTTTTCATTCCCTCTGCCTGCTCTCCCTGGGTGACTATGTTCACTCCCTTGGCTTCAACTGTGTCCTTTTTTATTATGACTCAATAATATGTATCTCCAGCTCTGAAATTTTTTTCCAATCCCAAACCACCCATGTATGTACTAGAAGTTTCTACCTAGGTGTCCTATAGGCATGTCAAACACAACATGTTCAAAACCAAACTCATCCTTCCCCTTCAAATTGGTACTCCCTCCTGTCTTTCTTCTCTTAGTTAATGATATAGCTCAGTCATCTAAGCTAGAATACACAGTCATGCTCATCCCTTTCTCTAACAAGGAATCTGTGTTTTATAAAAGGCGGAGATAATATCTCATTTGTTTCTGGGTCCCCCAGTCTTTATCTGAGGCACTCACAAATTTGTTAAAGTGATGGAAACTTGTTTTTGAAATCTAAATATAGTGCAAGGCTAAAGGCACCATATAGGCCGACACATAACAATGTGTTCAACTTATGTGTGGTTAAATTGCTTATTTTATGAAATTCTTCCTTGATAAGAAACCAAGTAATGCATGATTTATTTATGATTAAAAGCATTTCTCCTGTTTTGTTTTTAAACAGTTATGTTTTTAGGGAAATAAAAGCAGGGTATAACTTTTGTTTCACTTTATTATCTCTGTAAATAAAATTCTGGTTTGAAGATTCAAAACTCCTTGTCTCTTAATGAAGACCTCTAAAGATTCTTTTTAAAAGCACCAGAAATTATTCAGAAAATCTTGTCATGTATTAGCCAACTGCAAATTTTACCAATATAGCTTTCTATTATTTCTGTGAGAAGGCATTCCATAGTTGTATTTTGATAAATACAGATTGACTATACTTTATCTGAAATGCTTGGGGAAAGATGTGTTTCAGATATTGGATTTTTAAAATTTTGGAATATTTTCATATACATAATGAGGTGAATGGGTCATTTCTTTAAGTATGACATCCACTTATGTGTCATATACATCTTATACTCATAGCCTGAAGGTATTTTTATAATATTTTTAGTGCACCTGTGGTTTGACTGAAGCACATCGTATGAGGTCAAGGATGGAATTTTCCACCTGTGACATTGTGTTGGCATTGCAGAAATTTGGATTTTGAAGCATTTTGGATTTTAGATTTATGGAACCAAATTTGAGCAACCTGTATAAAATAGCAACAGAAGTAACAGTTCCTGGGACATATGGGGGAGAAGTGAACTTAATACACAATAAGAATTAAATGTTCTCTGTTTTTTCTTCTCCATGTCTCTAAACAGAAACAAATAAACCTACACACGAATGTCCTCATGGCATTTCTTCTGGTTTCACAACAATAAAAGTTTTTCTATATAGTTTTTCATAATGTTATGAGGAGAATATATGCTTGTAGATCTTTATTAACAGATCAGACTTTCCAGATCAGCCTAGTAAGTTTATTTCTGTACATCCAGTTTGCATCAAGTTTTTTTAGATGAAACCTTGAGCAATTACTATTTCCAACTCAGATGCAAGTATTGTGAACAGAACCCCTACTATTTTCCAGACTCTGCGATGGAGATTGTACATATCTTTTCTTATTTAACCCTTGAAGCAGCCCAGACTTGAAACTTAGGAATATTCAGCCTTTCTCTTGCAAACAAGGGAAATGGGTACTCAAGAAACTAAGAGACTTGCCTAGAATTAATTACATGCTAAACAAATAGTAGACCTAGGATTTGAACCTAAATATATTGACATTAAGTCCAATATTCTTCCCATTTTAGAACAGAGGCATCCTATTCCACAGGTACCATTTGGCGATATATCTTTCTATTGTGCAGATGAAATCTCATGCTACTTTACCAATAATTTTATTTAGTGTCCACCATGGTGGAATTTGTTCTACTGAGTTGAATGCAAATATGTTTGGCAGCACTGACACCAAACATGGAAAAGGCAGGCTTCTATTTCTATCAATATGATTGGTGATACCTAGAGCCAACTTTATGCAGAGGTAGAATAAATAGAATACTGAATGTGTTCAGATATGCTAAGTATAGATTATTAGAACTGGAACTCTAGATAATCTGTCCCATTTTTCTTTTTTTTTTTTTGCGGTACCGGGGATTGAACCCAGGGGTGTTCTACCTCCGCGCTACACCCCCGGCCCTATTTTTTTTTATTCTTTATTTTGAAACCGGGTCTCACGAAGTTGCGGAGGGCCTCACTAGGTAGAGAGAGACGGGGAGAGAGAGAGAGAGAGAGAGAGAGAGAGAGCGCGAGCTGAGGCTGGCCGCGAACTCGGATCCTCCGGTCTCCGCCTCTCAAAGTACTGGGATTACAAGCGTGCGCCACCACGCCCAGCTCTGTCCCATTTTTCTAAAAGGAAAATGGAGTCTCATAGAAACCAAGTGACTTAGCTGGGTGCTGTGCCACACACCTGTAATCTTAGTACTTGGGAGGCTGAGACAGGAGGATCTCAGGTTTAAGGCAAGCTTCAGTAACTTAGCAAGATCCTCAGCAACTTAGGGAGATCCTTTTTCAAAATAAAGAATAAAAAGGTCTGGGGTTGTAGCTTAGAGGTGGAATGCTCTTGGGTTCAATCCATAGTACCAAAAACAAAACAAAAATAATTAAAATAATAAATCAAATGACTTATTCAAAGCCATATTGTCAGTTAACAACAAAGTCAGCATTGGGACTTGTCTTTATTTTAGATTCTCCTTTTTTAAGAGGAAATATTCACTCTCCTAATTTACTGATGTGCCTAAAAAGTCCATCACTTTTAGATTTTCATTTTGTGTTAACATACTGGTATTCTTGGAAGAGCTAAATAACCCACACTATGGTGAGTTCTCATTGTCTTCTTGTGTACTATCATATCCATGGAGATAGTTGAGGGCTGTGTATTATGGTGGGTGGGAGACAATATAGGGCAATTCTAAACTGAGAGGGAGCAGAAGGATATCCAAAGCCCTGATTGCTGAGGAGAAGGGTCACACTAGGGGCTTTTGGGTCACAATGGGGCAACTGGAAAGTACTTGGGGAGCTATGGAGAAGAGACAGCACAAAGGAGAGAGGATATGTAAAACAGTATCACATGGCCAATGAATACCAACACAGCTGACCCCACAATTCTGGTCCTGCTCAGTAGTGTTTTTTTTATTTTTTTTAGTGTTTTTTTATGTGTTTATTTGTTGTTACCCTCTACTAATAGGCCAAATTAGGATTTGGAGAAATTAGTTTGTGCACCTGTATCTGTCAACATTCTTGCAGCCATAATCTAAATATCTAACCACATAACTTTGAGGAAAGAAGATTTATTTTCTTACAGTTTCCTGCTCAGTCTATGTGAGGCCAGGGACCACAGATCTCAGGGCATGGCGGGGCATGGCGGCAAGAAGCAGAGAGAGGAAGAGCACATGGACTGTGCTCACATCACAGAGGCTGGAAGTAAGAGAAAGGAGAGGAAGGAGGAACCCCTTATATAATCCCCAAGGCTGCACCCCCAGGGACCCACCTCCAGCCATAGCCTACTGGCCTACCAGGTACCACCCAGAAAAATCCATTACAATGGATTTTTCCACTTCTGGGATTACAACCCTCATGACTCAATTATATCATCTCCAAATATTAATAAATGAGCTCTTTAGGGGGCATTTTATATCTAACTCTAACAGCACCCAACGATTTTTATTTTTTATACATAGGTCCATAATCCCTGCCCACTATTTGACCCTGTGGTTCTTGAAGCCATTATCAAAATATCCCTTCTTTTTATTCCTCTAAGCATGCAGATGACCCTCACAGTCAATCAGCCCTAAGGCCAACTGTGTCCCCATGGACATTGCAGAAAGTGCCTGTTGACTGTTTTACTGAAATTCAGGGATGCCTTTATTTGATAATTACTGTAATTTGTTTCAAAGTAAAGTGATTAAGTCTGTTTGGTATAGTGGTCCTTGGTTAGGATCCACGTTTCTGAATGCTTATGGTTTAATTTTGCTTCAGGGCTGACAGATTGTTTGTCATGATTTCTGGGTCTTAACTATCAAGAGGTATCTGTCAGGAGACATCTTGCTTTATTTTGATGGGAATAATATTCAATTTTCACTTTTGTTTATTTATGTTTTGAGTGTCTTGTAAATTTATAAAGTTTCTTGCCCATAACTTCTCAGCTGACTCTTCAGGACCCCCCAACACACAGGAGGTTGGTATAGATTTCGCATGTCTGATTTTTTTCTCCTCTTAGTGCTGGGAGAAAGAATTCATCTGCTTTGCGACAACTCTGGTAGGAGGATTTGTACTCATACTATTTCTGTTCTTTGTTTCGAGTCAGCTCCACAACTTTTAAATTTTTTGTGTGTGTCTCATATTAGGCTATGTTGAGAGTCAGAGTAGCAACAGGAGTAAAATATGGACAATTATATTATAGCCCAATGAGTCGTAATATCATGCAATGCTGTGGAAGCACAAAATAGGGAGACATGTTTATTTGGAAAACCAGAGAAGGTTTCATGAAGGCAATAAGATTGCGAGCTGAACCTTAAAGAATGTATGGAATCCAACAAACAAAAAAGGTTACTATAGGGGGAATGTTATCTGACAGAGAGAACATCATTTGGTATAGTGAAGAAAGAGTGAAGACATCAGTGTAGGAATAATAATGGAATGCCTTGGATGAAAATGTTAAAAAGTTCGGACACTTTATTGGAGGCAATGTGGAGCAATTGAAGCATTTTGAGCACTAGAATGACATGTTCCAAGGTGTCCTTCTCTGAAGATCACCCTGGCAACAGTGTAAGGGTTGAACTTGAGAATGTTAAACTTGGAGGCAGGGTAGCCAGTTAAGAGGCTTATCACAGTTGAAAACTGTGATAAGAGCCTGAGCAAGTCAGGAAATGTGAGAAAGGAGAGGAGGGGGTACTTGAAAGAGATATTTGGGAAGACTTAGTTACTGGTTGGATATAGGGAATTGTAGAAAGCCTGGGTAATCAAAAAGTAGTTTTGCCAATATCACAGCTAAGAAATTCAGAAGAGGCCGGGCGTGATGCATGCCTGTAATCCCAGTACTTGGGAGGCTGAGACAGGAGGATCGCAGGTTCGAGGACAGCCTCAGCAACCTAATGAGACCTCTTTCAAAATAAAAATAAAATAGGGCTGGGGGTGTAGCTCACAGGTAAAATGCCCTTGGGTGCAATTCCTAGTACCACAAAAAAAAGAAAGAAATTCAGAAGGATGTTGTAAAGTACTGCATTTTGGGGGCATAGGTTCTTCCATACTAGAGAGGAAACACTTTTAGAAATCTACTTAACTAGCCAGGCGTGGTGGCACATGCTTGTAATCCCAGTACTTTGGGAGGCGGAGATCGGAGGATCCGGGTTCACGGCCAGCCTCAGCTCGCTCTCTCTCTCTCCCTCCCTGTCTCTCTCTCTCTCTCTCTCTTTCTCTCTGTCTCTCTCTCTACTTAGTGAGGCCCTCCGCAACTTCGTGAGACCCGGTTTCAAAATAAAGTATAAAAAATAGGGCCGGGGGTGTAGCGCAGAGGTAGAATGCCCCTGTGTTCAATCCCCGGTACCGAAAAAAAAAAGAAAAAGAAATCTACTTACCTGAAATGTTTCCTCTCCATTTTACAGATTGGCAAATTAAGTACAGAGATATGATGTTATCTTTCCAAGGTCACTTGACAGTAAGACTAGGGTAGGAGCTCAAGCTCTTCTGAGGACAAATCTGGCTTTTTTTCCTTATTACCATATTTTGTCAGTCTTTACGAAATGATGGGATTTAATAGAAATTGAAGACTCTCTTAGTACTCATCTATTCTAAGCATTTAATTTTATAGATGATTTTTCTGAGGCCTGGATAAGGTAAATAATTTGATTGAAGCCCTGTAGTTGTTAAAACATGGTTTATGTTTATTTGAGAAAAAGACCAGCACACTTGAGTCACAAATGCAATACCAGAGGATATAACAAATACATCACCCGGGAAAAATTTCCAAGGAGCCATTTCACAGGCACACTTCTATCCTACAATACTGGACTTGAGTGTGGCTTGCACGAACCCCCCAGTAAAAGTCATTGTGGCCTGTTGCAAGAACTGGTAGTAAGGTATTCCTGTGTTGTGACTATCAGTAACCAGGTAAATTACAGGAGAGATGGGTTGGTCATTGTTGAAGACAAGGGACCTCATTTTTTATTGAAAATGCTACATTAGAAAACTCTTCCTTGGGTAGAGGAAAGAAAGAATAAAATTTTCTCCCTTTTGATTCCTTTCCTAAAAATGAGAACACCACATTAAAGAAGGAGTAAATGCCTGAAAAGTATTTGAAATGAAAAAGAAAAGCCTTCTTTTCCTTTCTAATCTTCCATTTCTTCTTGCTATCTGAACTCTGCTTCACTCTCTGTTTCCTTTCTCCACCAGTGTCTCAGAATCCCTCACCCTAGGTTCTTGTGGTAGAACTACACACGTGTTTTAGGACATATGACCAGGGAATAAAAGGCACAAAGTAGGCCCTTGTGTTTATAGCTATTTTTCAAAATGCAAACTCCCTTGGCTTGTAAAGTCTTACAGCATCAGGTACTCTATTTGGTCTATATTTATTTCTAATTCACCTGAAGAAGTTACTTATACATGAGTGGAACAGATTTAAAATAATTTGGTCTTCAGTGGAGAATCAGAAAAGTTGAATGAATCAATAATATATGTGTAGAAATTAAGAGTGAAATCACTGTAACAGATAAAGGCCAAAAGATGCCAGAAAGCAAAAAGAGGAGACTATCTAAAGGATCAATAATGGCAGGGCTCCCACAGTATACATACATTGTAAGTGAGAATTCAAAAGGAAGTTAAATTGAAAAGAATATGAAGGCTACACATTATTTCAGTTTGCTCTTAGTATACTGTTTTAAATGATTGCATTACATAGGTCAATAACATGAAAATTCATGGAACTTACATGAAAATTTTCAGGCTGTTTTAAAAATCAAATCAATAAATAATTATTGAGTTTCTACTATGTTCAAGACTTATACTAAATATTTGAATTACATAAAGATTAATAAAATAGGGCTTCCTATATTAGAGCCTTACAAATTAATGGAGGGGAGGTGATGACAGGATAAATGGATGAAAGATCAGTAGCAACATTTAGAGGACAATGTGAGAAAGCATCAGAAGAGTTATAATAATTCAGTGAATGTAAAAGACAAACAGAAGGGACAGAGGTCAGCTTAGCATTGTAAGAATATAGTTTGGTATGATCGGTGAAGGATTTATGGGAGAGAAGAGTTTTGAATTGGACATTTAATGAACGATTTAGATTTTGAGAACACACACATACATACTTCCTCCTCTCACACACACATACCGTATGCAAAGATGCATGCTACTACTACATAGATGTCCAATAGACCATTTATATAAAATTAATGAGTTCCTTGAAATACATACGAGCATAATTAATGCTATCTTCACTCAACCTATTGTAATGTAGCAAATTGACATTTCTCTTTTTTAAATAGACCACGAATCACTTCAGTATGCTAAAATAAACTCAGATGGTTGCAGGGGAGAAATAATTTTAAGGTGAAAATAATTATAAATTTTGCTCTTTCTAAACTGGTTCCTGAACCTTCTTCTACCAGTCTCTTTTGATGTTAGAATTGGAACTAAGAATATTATGCTGTGAGATCAGCCAGTCTTTGAAAGTGAAGGGTCATTTGTTTTCTCTCATATGTAGAAGCTAGTGAAAAAATAGCAAGCAAAAGGGACTTTAGATAAATGAGAAGAGAGACTAGTAGAATAGTGGAAGGGGATTGGGGGAGGGAAGTGGGAAAGGGAAAAAGGAGGCTTCAGGAAGGAAACAGACCAAATAATATTATGTCTATCTAGGAAGGTATCGCTACCAATTGCATGGACATGTATGGGGAGGAAGGGAGAGT
>PVJS01046593.1:0-15761 GCA_004027185.1 Glis glis
GCACTTCTACTTCAACCAGACCAAGGGCTTCCCGTGCCTCAAGAAGGCCGAGGGCAGCAGCAAGCCGCACTGCCTGGGCAAGACCAAGGGCCGGCCGCACCCGGCCATCGACGGCGACGTGCTGCGCAGGCTGCGCGACTTCTACCGGCCCTACAACCAGAAGTTCTACCAGATGACCGGCCAGGACTTCGGCTGGGACGCGTGACCGGGCGACTCTAATTTAAAAAGGACAAAAAAATCAGAATATAAGAATTATAATAATAATAATAATATATTTTTGTACCTATCGGTTAGAGGAAAGGAAGCTTACTATTTGTGCTGAAAAATAATTGGTTTGGGGATTGTTTTTCGTTTTTTCAATGAGTGTTTGTTTGTTCTAGCCACACACCCCCCATCTTCACGTTTCATCAACCCCAAACTTTTGGATAAACAGAAAAGGGAAACTTCGCTCCTATAAATAGTTTCCATCGGGCCAGGTTTTGTTTTTAGGTTCTATATACCCCGTCATCAAGTATAAGCATCAGTTGCCATTGAAAACTTTAAACTCTCCAAGACGAATATCTTTCCATCTATCTATCATCTATCTATCATCTATCATCTATCTATCATCTATCTGTCATCTATCATCTATCATCTACCTATCTTATCAATATCATCTATCATCTATCTATCATCTATCATCTATCTATCATCTATCATCTATCTATCATCTATTTATCATCTATCATCTATCATCTATCTATCATCTATCTATCATCTATCTATCTATCATCTATCTATCATCTATCTATCTATCATCTATCATCTATCTATCATCTATCTATCATCTATCTATCTATCATCTATCTATCTATCATCTATCATCTATCTATCATCTATCTATCTATCTATCATCTATCTATCATCTATCAATCATGTATCTATCTATCATCTATCTATCATCTTTCTATCATCTATATGTCATCTATCTATCATCTATCACCTATCTATCATCTATCTATATCTATCATCTATCATCTATCTATCCTCTATCATCTATCTATCATCTCTCTCTCTCTCTCTCTCTCATACAAGACCCTGATAAAATTGATATCTAGCAGGGCATGGTGGCGCACGCTTGTAATCCCAGTATTTGGGAGGCTGAGGCAGGAGGATCCGGGTTCGCGGCCAGCCTCAGCTACTTAGTGAGGCCCTCCCCAACTTAGTGAGACCCTGTTTCAAAATAAAGAATAAAACATAGGACTGGGGGTGTAGCTCAGAGTTAGAATGCCCCTGGGTTAAATCCCCAGTACCGCAAAAAAAAAATTTGATATCTATCCTTATGTTTTTCTCCCTTTTCCTTGTACTACTTTTTAAATAAATAATTTCCCCACTTAATAATACTATATAGGTTTGCACAACACTGCATAGTTTTTATAGTGCTTTCAAATAGGTTCCTTGATCTTTATGCTACTATGGGGTGAAAGAGCCTACTGCATAGAGATTATTATCCCCATTTTACAGGTAAGGAAAACCCAGTCTCAGGAAGGATAAATGTCTTACCTTAAGGCCAAATGGTGGATCCTGGTCAAAATCCCATCTTCTACCTATTCCCTGTCTCATGCCACTTTTTCCAAGGGAGTATAGGAAATAAAACATTTGCACCTTGTTAGAAGCTAGTTTGGGTATGATCTGAAAAGGGATAGAGATTATTATTAATATTTTTTATCACTTTCCAAGTTCCTGGCCAGCCATGTGGCATCCAGTCTCATTACACAGTTGTGTTCAAGAAAATCATGAAGACCTGAACACAATCTCTATGAAAAGACATTCTTGTTTCTTGGCTGATTAAAGTACCTCGAGATATGGAAATTGGACTGACAGATGCTTCATTGAGTTTGAGGGAAATTACTGCGTTCTTGAATGGAGGGCGATAGACAGCCACAGTAGGGATTGGATAAGAAGCGGCAGAAGTATTAACTTACTTTTTTGTTGGTTTGTCTTATTTAAGAAATCCCTTCTTCAATTAGAGCTTACAAGTATACATCTCATTTTTCTTTACTTCTTTTGGAAGAAATAAAATCTACCTTTCTTTGTAATATCTCACTTCTAACCATGGTGCTGGTATTGAAAAATTATCAATTAACAACTCATTTACAATGCCCTCATTTTTTATGGGTGGAGGAATTTCACTTTATTTTTCTCTATTTCCTGTTCGTACCAGTGATAACCTCATGCTCATTAATATTTGGAAAATATCTCAAGAAATGGAGTTGCGTCTGCGGTGGCTTTTCCTGGCCTCCCATCTGTTCCTGCCCATCCCCCATCTAAATCACTCAAATAAATCAATAGTTTATTAAGAGTATTCCTTTGCTCTCTGAGTGGGTATTAACAAGATTAGCATTAATGGGAATTAAATTGGTTTAGAGAGGAGCACATATGCACGAAATATATAAAACATTTATAATGAGTCTGTCAGCAACATTTTATTACAAGTTTAAACCCAAGAGGAAAATGTCTTCTATTCCATGGAAGTTTTCTTTATCTGCCAAAATTTAAAGGAGCAGATGCTCTAGTACAGTCAAATACTATTCTGTTTCTTCTCCAGGGTTATCAATCAAAAGGAACTAGTTGTGGATTTATAATAGGTGCCACATTGGGGGGTGTAAATATTTCTTGAGAAGGCTAACACAGGATTAAAATGAAGGAAAGAAACACTTTAAGATTCTAGTTTTTTTCTCATTGCTCCAAATCTTTGGGTTTATTTGTTAATATCTCATTTCCATCAGTTAAGAAAAATCCTAAATCCAGGTTGACCTTTTTCCAGTTGATTTCCTTCACTTCTGTGCCCTCAACTCCCCAACAGGACAACCTGTTTCTGTTCTATTTGAATCCTCCACTAGCAGCAACAAGATCTGCATCTTTTAACCCATTTTGTTTGAACTTCTGAGTCTTTTTATAAGTGTTTGTCTGCTTGGCATTATGCAAAAACGGCTCGCACCAAGAAACAATTGGATCTAACTGTCGCCTCCAGTAACCTTCCTCTTACTGCGTGGAAGAAATAATAAAGGAACAAAATTGAGTACAAAAGATCTCTTCTTACACATAGATATTTTTTGTTCACATTGTTTTAAAAATGAGTAACTACTGAACACTCCAGAAAAACCTTCCAGCTCCTAAGAATTCCTAAGGGTGGAGTTGTAGATCTCAGTGAAATGTAAAAAGATCTAAAGTCAGTGTCCTCTAAGTTTTCATGCAGGAAAGGAATATTCTGTCTGACTTCGAGGTGGTACTAACTCCTGCTGGGCACAGAGCTGACCTCTCATTGATTTTGTCCACGTAGCTACATCAGGGAAGGGCTTTGCTCTTGAATGGGACATCTTAGCCATCCTTCCTCTACGCCATCTTCTTCAACGCCATGCCTACAAACGCCCCTCACACTTTTAGCAGTAGGACATTATCTTTCCAGGAACCAATCCGGAAAAGATGTACAGCTTCACGCTGAGCACATCTACAATGTACATACACATACACAGTCTCCAGATAACTTCATCTGCCTTAAGGCAAATTAATTTTATTCGAATAACTGAATATTAAAAGCACTTCTAGAGAATGGGTATTTATTATTCTAGAAGGATTAATTCTGTTCCGATCTCTTATTCCCACAGGATCTTCAAGGCTAGAATAAACCTCGATGGTAATTAGAAGCAAGTCACCACTTGACACTCAAATACAGGATTTTAAAATAGAGACATGTCTGTAAATTCTGAACTCTTGATTTTTGCCGTAGAAAACAGGATGCATTTCTCCTAAACGCCCTATTCATGTTCTGCCAGCTGCACATGCCAAATCCGTTACCCACGAAGATGCCTTAAATGCAATGTGTGCATAAACAAACGAGGCTGTAAAGTAATAATGCATTACATTCCCATAACAGATTATTCTTGCAAATGCATCATTTCACCCGAAACAAACAGCAGCCCCTCACACTCATTCCTGTCACTTTGCAGAGGAGGAAACCATGACTTAACACTGTGCTTCTTAACAAAAGGTGCTTTTGCATTCCTGGGCCATGTCCAGAGATGTCGGCATCATCATCATCATCATCATCATCATCATCAAGGGTTGATCATCTTAAGGCATCTTATGGGTAGAGGCCAGGGATGCTGCCCAATGTCCTATAAAGTCCAAAGAAGCCCCCATAAGAATGGTCTCACCCAATACGTCAGTCTTGCTGAGGTTCCTGGCTTAGAACCCAGTGAGTCACACAGCTAGGATACGTGTGAACCAGGTCTAAGAGCCAGATTCTGATTAATACTTGACTGGCAATTCTTTTGGCTGCCATTTCAGTTGTTCTTTTGGAAATCATAGTAAGGTCAACATGTAGTCTTGTGCTTCCCCATGAGGAGTGCTCAAGAGAACTGAGCTGGGTTTTTACGAAAGAGATACAGGAACAGCTCATAACCAAATGATAGCTGTCTGTCTGTGAAGTGGAATCGGTCAGCAGCAGGTGGAAAGATAACATTCCAACAAAACCTTTCTCCAGGCTTTTTCAAGTTGAAGTCTTGTGGTTTCAATTTGCTTCCACCACAGCCAGCACTGTGGCCATTTCTTGTCACCCGACAAAACCCCAGTGCTGAGAGGGAATTAAATATCTCCATTTCTGCTAAGCAACTAAATTCAGATGGATGCGCTACGGTTACAAATATCCTCAGGTTCCTAAGTAATAGCAAAGGAAAGCAAATTCCTGTTGCATCTATCCTAGAAACCTAGAACTTTGTGCATAACTTCTGTAGAATCAGGGGAGAGAAGAGGTGACGCTTCCAAAACAGGAAAAGTACTGCTGAAATTCAGTCCAGTGCAAGCCTTGTGCAGAAATAAAATAGAATCCTACAATCGTTGAAGAAGAGTGGGACTTTAAAATCCCAAACCTCCGTCTCTGCTGGAAAAGCATCAGTGTTATTATAGAGTTTGTGGCCCTTGAAATAGTTGCATCAGCCTGCAGACAGATTTGCATTCGGAGTCTCCATGGTACGGGAGAAGAGTGTGAATGGAGAAATTATAAACCTGTTTGTTACATAATGGAATGTTGGAATAGCAGGTCTTCCCTTTAAGGCTCGGAAAAAGGATGAATTTGGGGGAATTATGAGGCAGTGCAATATTATACACACAGTAATAAAATAATAGAGTCTACTTATGCCAGGAGGAAATAAAACTGAAAGTGGAAATTGCTTCTAATCTATGGGTCTATTGTGGGATATTAGGAAATGTTAGTAGGTTTCAGGCCAGAACCTGACATTTTTTTAGCTCAATTTCCAACTGTTGGTGGTGTTCACTTAACAGCCATATGCTCAACAACTCACCCTCCTCTAGTTTTATTGTCAAATAAAAAGTTGACAATAAACAAGGGGGAGGGGGCACACATTCTGACGTGAGTCTGTTTCATCCCCAAAGATCTGGGAATGGTCTGTAGGTGCATTTGAAGGAGCAGCTGTGCTGAGCTAGGGTTCCCCCGGAGCTCTGCTGGATGGGACACAGTAAGGCTGGATTTTAGCTTGGTGTTAGCTTTGATCATTCCTAAGGTGCATATGTTGCCTAACTAAGGTCATGTGCTCTGGGTCTCTCTGAAAGTTACTCTGTAGTGACTAGAGTTAACAACTGCTCTGCCTTCATTTCAAATGGAGGTGTGTGTGTGTGTGTGTGTGTGTGTGTGTGTGTGTGTGTGTGTGTTGGGTACTGGAGATTGAACCCAGGGGCGTTCTACCTCTGAGCTATACCCCAGCCCTATTTTATTTTATTTTTAAATTTTTGAAACAGAGTCTAATTAAGCTGCTGAGGGTCTTCCTAAGTTGCTGAGGCCAGCCTCGGACCTGTGATCTTCCTGTCTCAGCCTCCCAAGTACTGGGATGACAGTGTGCGCCATCACGCCTGGCTAAGTGGTGTCATTTTGCCGCCCACCTCCTCCTCCAGGCTGCCCTTTGGTCCTTCTCCCACTGCATTCTTCTGCTGTCCAGTGGTCCTTGGTATCCCGGGCTCTCCAGGTCTGTTCTCCCGTCTCTTCAAAAGCTGCATACTCAACGAGGCTCACTTCCTATTCCGATTCCTGGGAAAACACTGCAGTCCACCTGGGCAGCTGCTCTCGGCTTCGGCTCTAGAAAAAACAGTCTAAATGTCTGATGTCAACACCTGGGGAGACAGAAGTCAAATGGATTTGACTTTCCCCAAGACTACTTTCATTAGGGAAACAGGTTCCAAAGGCAGATGGCTGAAATGGCGTATGAAAATAGGAGGCACAGCCAGGCGCAGTGGTTCACATCTATACTGCCAGTACTTGGGATGCTGAGAGAGGAGGGTCATAGGTTCAAGGCCAGCCTCAGCAACATAGCAAGACCCTCAGCAACTTGGTGAGACCCTTGTTCAAAACAAAATAACAAATTTAAGGGATGGGTGTGTAGCTGGGAGGTAGAATGCCCCTGGGTTCGATCCCCAGTACAGGAAGGAAGGAAGGTAGGAAGGAAGGAAGGAGGGAGGGAGGGAGGGAGGGAGGGAGGGAGGGGAGGTGTATTTTAGATAGGAGATGAGGGTGCTGTTGGAAGAATACTTCCCTGGCAACTTGGCAGTCCACTTCTGCAAGGTTGTCTGCCATGGTATATTTCTGCCACCTGTTTTCCCAGAGACCCTTATCTAAGCTCAGATTTCTTTATTTCAAGTCTGCAACAGCTGGTCAACCAGAGAACAGTAGGAAGCCAGGACACTTTATAGTTATGTCACCATAATTTTTCAGAGTGAACAAGGGTGCTGGATAAAGGACCATCAACTGATACCTTTACGGTCAAACCAAATTCTTATTTCTGACTACTTGATCTCACACCTAAATCCCAGTTCAGTTGTTCTTTGTTACTTAAAGTCCAACGAAATGTTCTACAATAGTGACACTTGACTTTTATATAGAATGTTAGAAAGCGTGCTGATATCTACGTTAGACTCAAATAGTTTTCCTTTCTTTCCAGATTAAATAAATAGTTTATATGCTCTGTTATAGCTCTTTCCCATTTCCGTCAAACTCCACATGACCCCTAACTGAATTACTTCCAGAAGTCTTTTCAGAATCTTTCTGGAGAGAAAAGCAAGAGAAAAATATCTTTCTTGCTTCTTTTCCTCTTCTCTTCTGAAAGAACTTTCGCCTTTCAGTATTTCCCTATATCAAAAGGCATATATCAAAAATTATCTTACATGATTATTTTTGCATCCCTTTCTTTTCAATAAGACCCCTAATTGTTATTTTTCTTTCTTTTTTGGAAACAGCTGGTCCAAAATTATTCCTTATTTTTCAATTCAATCTGCATGGTCTTTATTATTTTACAAATGATTTTCTTCCTTCCTTCCTTCCCTCCCTTTCTTTTCCTTTCCTTCCTTCCTTCCTTCTTTCCTTTGTTTTTTTTTTTTTTCCTGGTACTGGGGATTGAACCCAGGGATATTGTATCTCTGAGCCACACCCTCAGCCCTATTTTATTTTTAAATTTGAAATAGGGTCTTGCTAAGTTGCTGAGGGTCTCACTAAGTTTCAGAGACTGGCCTCAAACCTGCAATCCTCCTGTCTCAGCCTCCCAAGTACTGGGATTACAGGCATGTGCCACTGTGTGTAGCCAAGTGTTTTTTATTTTGTTTTCATTTTTTTTTTTTTACCTTTTCTAAGATTGTGCCTTTCTATTTTAGGAAAAGTTCTCTTTTGAGAAAATCACTCTTCCCACTAGCCTGCAACCATATGGGATTTGAAACCTTCTTGTGAATATAAGAAGAGTCTTCTGCCACACTGAGATGCAAAAACACCACACAGGATTGGATTCCCACTGCTCGGACCCCGCAGAGAACATGCCCCGCTCCTCTCCCATCTAGACCTCAGTAATGACTCTTTGGCCCCTGCTCTTTGATGAGGCCATTAATACAAAGCTCTGCACCAATGGGATACTAAGCCCCAGTCACAAAGCATGAACATGCAGAGACACTGGGAGTGGATCTGTTTTTTGTTTTTTTTTTTTTTGTGGTACCGGGGATTGAACCCAGGGGCATTCTACCTCTGCGCTACACCCCTGGCCCTATTTTTTTATACTTTATTTTGAAACCGGGTCTCACGAAGTTGTGGAGGGCCTCACTAAGTAGAGAGAGAGAGAGAGCTGAGGCTGGCTGCAAACCTGGAGGATCCTCCGGTCTCCGCCTCCCAAAGTCTGGGATTACAAGTGTGCGCCACCACGCCCGGCAGTAGACCTGTTTTGAGCAGCCTCGTCCTGTCTTTTAACTCAGGTCGCAGGCCTCCCGCGTGGTAACAGTTCCCGTCGTCTGTCCCCCTCGTTGTTCTGCAGTGTTTGCGCGGGAGCATCATCAGCTTGCTCTCTGCCGCTTCCTTTCCCTTCAGTCCTGGGATGCTCTTACCATCTCATTGTCTCCGGTCCAGTTTCTCCAGCGCGACTTCATCATTTTTACCACTGGCTCCCTTATTTGTGGTATTGCCGCTACTG
The DNA here is from genome assembly GCA_004027185.1 of Glis glis. Classification (NCBI taxonomy): domain Eukaryota; kingdom Metazoa; phylum Chordata; class Mammalia; order Rodentia; family Gliridae; genus Glis; species Glis glis. Next base: position 8,496 of record PVJS01046593.1, read on the forward strand.
TGTTTCTGGGTATCTCAAATTGTTTTGGATTTGTCTGACCCGACACTCCATCACCTTCATGAGCACCTCTCCTCCATTTTTCTCCACTTACCATTTGACCCAGGGATCCTGACACATTCACATCCCTGGAGAATAGAATGTGATCATACATTTAGTTGGCTTATGTGGCATTTCATACTTGTATCTACCTTGAAAGAGGAACCCATGACTTATCTTGATCCAACCTCCTGTGTGTGTGTGTGTGTGTGTGTATGTGTGTGTGTGTATGTGTGTTACTGGGGACTGAACCCAGAGGCATTCTACATCTGAGCTTCACCCCCAGCCCTTTTTCTAGTCTTTGTTTTGAAGCAGGTTTCTGAGAATCACTAGGTCGCCGAGAGTTGCTAAGTTGCTGAGGTCGGTCTCATCCTCCCAAGTACTGGGATTACAGGTGTGTGTCACCACGCCTGGCTCCACCTCTCCGTGTGCCTGTGTCCTCTCTCTCTCTCTCTCTCTCTTTCTCTCTCACACACACACATACACACACACACACACACACACACACACACACACACACACACATCTTTCTCTCTTTTATGGTGGTCTTTAGATTCACCAGCTCTTTCCGGCTAGATGATGACACCCCATGCCTTGTGGCGAACCCCATGAGTCGTTTTGATTTAACCACAAACGGAAAAGTCTTGCAAGTCTCCCAATACCACGGAACCTCAATTTTCTCATTTATTAAAGAAAAACAATGGAGAGGATCAACTGTACTCTCAGGCTTTTCCCAACCGTGACAACTCTGGAAACATTTACGAGTGGGGCTGTCGGTGATAATTACTTTTCTCCTGTCTCTTTACAATGATTACCATTAAATCAATCACTTTATTTCCCAGAGGCTACTGAGGACTGTGACCGAAGGCTGCTTTTAGTAATAAGGATCCGTGTTAACTGATGTTGCCCTGTCTCACGGCGGTCACCGTGAGTTCTCTTCCACAGCCCAGATAGATGTCATGGGCCGGGAAATAAAGAGCCAGGGCGAGCAGTTGGATTTAGTGCAGGGCAAAAAGATGTATTATAAAAGCAAGAGTAATAGTGTCATGTCTCAAAGGGGGTAGGGGGAGAGAAAGAGACAGAGAGAGAGAGAGACAGAGACAGAGACAGAGAGACAGAGACAGAGACAGAGAGACAGACAGAGAGAGAGAGACAGACAGAGAAAGACAGAGAGATACAGACAAAGACAGAGAAAGAGAGACAGAGAGAGAGACAAAGAGACAGAGACCGAGAGAGACAGAGAGAGAGACAGACAGACACAGAGAGAAACAGACAGAGAGAGAAAGAGAGACAGACAGAGAGACAAGACAGAGAGAGGCAGACAGAGAGACAGACAGAGAGAGACAGACAGACAGACCAACAGAGAGAGAGATACAGAGAGAGAGAGATGGAGAGAGAGAGATGGAGAGAGATACAGAGAGAGAGACAGACAGAGAGACAGACAGAGAGACAGACAGAGACCAACAGAGAGAGAGATACAGAGAGAGAAACACAGAGAGAGATGGAGAGAGAGACAGAGAGAGAGAGAGAGAGACTGAGAGACAGACAGACACAGAGAGAGAGAGAGAGAGAGAGAGAGAGAGAGAGAGAGAAGCATCCCGCCTCCGAGGAGATCGCAATGGAGCAGAGTGCTGATGCCCCCTGGACCCCTGGATCTTAAATAGGGTTTGTCCTATCTGGTCTTCTTTATCTGGGTCGCTAAGTTCCCAGGTCGATAGACCCGCTTTGCCAGCATCTACGTGAGAGGATAATGTTTTTCCCAGCTCTTCCCAGGCCTGTGGCCTTCTAAGTTTTAAGGTTTGTAACTTTCTTAGTGTTGGCCTTCATCTTATCTTCGTTGCAATGCTGACCCAGCAGGCTCAGGACAGGAGAAGCCCAAGCAGCAGGCTGGGGAGAGTAGGAAGCAGCCGGTTTAACCTTCTAATGCCTGCTCTGCTTCGGGACAGGGCATGGTATGAAACCACCCATAAGCACGGATCACTAACCACCAAGCCTTTCATTTCTCCATCATAGGATCACATTACCCGTGTTGGAAAAGTGCTGACCACCTTTGAACTCTGTGTTCCTTCCTACTTTCCCTGAAATCCTGACATTATCCCCTTTCCTGAATTCTAATACCATCTCTCTTTTGGCTTCTGAAACAGTTCTGTAAAAAAGAAAAAAAAATGTCCTTAATAACAGTTTCTAAACTGAGGCCCTCATCATCCACTCATTCTTTGGCCCTTTAATTTACAGTCTACCCCCCACCTTGAATAGTAAAATACAGCTATGAGGAAACTCATTGCTTCCCGTGCAGAACATTAGTTCCTCACTTTGATCTGGTGCCGGCAGACTGTGTTTGTCCTTGAACATATGCTACTTTCTGTGAATTCCTATGTGTTGGCTTTTCTGCCTTCTGCACCATTTTTCTGTTTCTGCAAAAGAAGGAGCAAGGGGCCTTACCTTTCGCACCCTTTCTGAAGACAACACGACGCCATTTATAACCATCTGGGGATGGGGAGAGTGTTTTACCTCGTGACCAACCATGCAAATGCCTTCTGAGTCTAGGGTTTGCCAGAAAAGGTGGGCTTTCCGCCTTCGTGATCTGGCCTCTGTACTTCCTGCATTAGACCCGGTCAGCTTTGATTTGTGGAATTTACTTAGATTCCAGAGTGTCTTCTGAACTTCCTTTTTAAAAGGCGTGGTGGCGCATGCTTGTAATCCCAGTACTTTGGGAGGCGGAGACCGGAGGATCCGGGTTCGCGGCCAGCCTCAACTCTCTCCCTGTCTCTCTCTCTCTCTCTCTTTCTCTCTCTTCTTAGTGAGGCCCTCCACAACTTCGTGAGACCCGGTTTCAAAATAAAGTATAAAAAATAGGGCCAGGGGCGTAGCACGGAGGTAGAACGCCCCTGCGTTCAATCTCCAGTACCGCAAAAAATAAATAAATAAATAAATAAATAAATAAATAAATAAAAGAGGATCCAGGCCAGGCGTGTTGGCATACACTTGTAATCCCAGTACTTGCGAGGCTGAGACAGGAGGATCACAGGTTCGAGGCCAGCCTCAGCTACTTAGTGAGGCCCTCTGCAACTTAGTGAGACCTTGTTTCAAAATAAAGAATGAAAAATAGGACTGGGGGTGTAACTCAGAGGTAGAATGCCCCTGCGTTCAATCCCGGTACCTCAAAAAAAGAATCCTTTATTATTTTGCATATATATATATATATATATATATATATACATATACATATAAATATATGAGATTCATTGTCTTATCCTCCCTCCCTTCCTTCCTGTACTGGAGATTGAACCCAGGGGCATTCTACCTCTTAGCTATACCCCAGCCCTATTTAATATTTTTTTTGTTTTGTTTTGAAACAGGGTCTCACTAGGTTGCTGAGAGCCTCACTAAGTTGTCGAGACTGACTTTGAACCTGCGATCCTCCTGCCTTGGCCTCCCAAGTACTGGAATTATTAAGTGTGAGCCCACATGCGGCTCTGTCTTAACCATTGAGTGCATAATTCAGTGCATTAAGTACATTCACATTGTTGTTCTAGAACAATTATCTCTGTCCATTTCCAGAATTATTTTATTATTCCAAACACGAACTTCGTCCTCATTAGACACTAAGTCCCCATTCTCCCCCCTCCTAGGCCTGGTAACCACCTTTCTACTTCAGGTCACAGTGAATTTAACTATTTGCTGTAGGTGCCTCATGTGGGTGGAATCATACAGTATTTGTCCTGGTGTAACTGGTTTATTTCACTTAGCACAATGTTTTTAAGGGCCATCCATGTTGTAATATGTTCCACAGTTTCCTTCCTTTTTAAGGCTGAATAATATTCCATTATATGTATCGACCACATCTTGTTTATCCATTCATCCATCAGCGAACACTGGAGTTGGTTTTCACTTTTTGGCTATTGTGAATAATGATTCTATAGACCTGGGTGTAGAGTTATCTTCCCAAGACTCTGTGTTCAGTTCTTCTAGGGACATACCTAGGAGTGAAATTTCTGAATTATATGATAATTCTATGCTTAACTTTTTGAGAAATTGCCAAATAGTTGTCCCCAGTGACTGGGCCATTTTATGTTCCCACCAACAACACACAAAGGTTCTGATTCCTTTGCATCACCACCAAAACTTCTTATTTTCTGTTTTGATATTTTCTGAACCCAGGGACATTCTACCTGTGAGCTATACCCTCAGCCTTTTTTATTTCATTTTTATTATTTTTTGAAACAGGGTCTTGCTACCTTGCTGAGGGTCTCACTCAAGTTGCTGAGGCTGGCCTCAAACATGAGGTCTCATCCTCCCAAGTAATGGGATTACAGGCATGCACCACCACGCCTGGCTCCTGGGGACCTTTGTTTAATGGTACGTGATCTTGCTTCTCACTCTCCTTGCTCTCTCCGGTCCTTGTTCCTCATCTCTGTCTCTCAGATGAAGCCACCTTCCCATTTTCTGCTCTTCCACTGTCTTAATTTTAATTGCTTCCTTCTTTCGAACTTTCTCTGTCTTGGGAGCCCTCCTGATCATTCACCTTGAAAATCTGAGATCACTTCACCAGGACGATCCTGATGTTCTGAGCTTGTATGGCCTTTCCATGCTGGACTTTTGCAGCTGACTGACTCATTTATTTTCTTATCACAGTAAACACAGGTCCAAGGCACCCACACTTGCTAGTCCAAGCTTCCCAAGCTTCCAGAAAGACCACATTCCCTTTCCTCTTGACCTGAAGTATTGTCCAATCCCTTTTTTGCACGTTAGAGATGCTGTCTGATGGCATAGAACTCTCAGGTGACCTTCCAACCTACTCTAGGCTAGGTCTTTGTCTACCAGTCATATCCACGCAAGCTCCAAAAGACACCATGTCCTCCATGCCGCACCCCTTTTTCACAACAGAACAATTCACACAAACCCCAGGCTGGTTTGCCAACCTCAGCATGACCATAAACACAGTCCAGTGTGTCTTTACTCAATTATAATTCCTCCCTTGGCCCAAAGAGATGCACAGTATTGAACTTGAGGCTACTGAGGAAGAGCATGGTGGATAAAATCAAGTCTGGCTCTGGATCAGTGTTTGTACTTCATAAAATAAAAATGTCACTGAGAATGAGAAGCTCTCCCTGAGTTCTTGCTGCTGTGGAGGTCAGACAGATGTTACCAGGAGATAATTCAAGACCCCCCAGTGGTCAGAGACTAATCCTGCCCTGCGGTGGGGATAGAAAAGCCTAAACCTTCATTAAGTAGCCTCATTCACAGAGGCCCCACCAGCTGTCACATTTTGTACAAATTATGACACAGGTATCACCCTTATCCATGGGAGATATGTTCCGAGACCCTCCAGTAGACACCTGAAACCAAAGATATTACCAAACCCTGCATATGATACATTTTTCCTATACATACAGGTATGATAAAGTTTAATTCATAAATTAGGCACAGTTAAGACATTAATATCAATAACTAATAATAAAACGGAGCAATTATAACAAATGATGTAACAAAAGTTATGTGAATGTGATCTCTCAGTCTCTCTTAAAATAGATTATTATGAGCTGGGCGTGGTGGTGTATGCCTATAATCCCAGTACTTGGGAGGACAAGACAGGAGAATTGCAGGTTCAAGGACAGCCTCAGCAAGTAGTGAGACTCTCATCAACCTAGTGAGACCCTGTTTCCAAATAAGAAATAAAATCGGGCTGGGGGTGTAGCTTGAAGGTAGAATGCCTCTGGGTTCAATCCCCAGTACCACGAAAAAAAATAGATTATTATGCTTTCGCCTTTTTACTTAAAGGAAGCATGTTTTGGCTTCTCTTTGTTATATTTGAATCGCCAGCTTTGGAGCCATTGTCAAGTAAAATAAGGGTTACTTTAACACATGCCCTGCAATACCATGACAATTGGTCTGATAACCATGATGGCTATGGAGTGACTGACAGGTGGGTAGTGTATACAGGGTGGATACACTGGACAAAGGGTTGATTCACATCCTGAGCTGGACAGAGCAGGATCGTGTAAGATTTCATGACACTCCTCAGAATGGCATGAAATTTAAAACTTATGCATTATTTATTCCTGGAACTTCCCATTTAATAGTTTCAGGTTATCGTCAGCTACTGGTAACTGAAACCTCAGAAAGGGGAAAGATACTACAATCCAACTCATTTTCTGTTTCTGTACCCAGCTCCCAATCTTGCCATCCTGCCCATTAGTTGAGTGCCATCTTCCACCTGTACAACTGGGTTCCAGCCTGTCCACCCACTTCATCCTTATTCTTCAGGATCTGGAGTTATGCCCAAACACATCTCTTTGATCACACCCCTGATATCTGCTGCCAGAACTCCCTTGCTTTTATCTACCAAGGCAGGTCAGACGATCAGATGGTAGTTGTTTTAGTCAGCATTCTCGCTTCTGTGACCCAAAAAAACTTGATGACAACAGCTTAGAGGAAGGAAGATTTATTTGCACACAGTTCTGGAGACTTCAGGGGTTCAGTCCATGTTAGGCCAGGTGAAGTCTGTGGAGCTCAGGGCATGGCACAGGGAGCAGAGAGCTCATAAGGGCTCTGCTCTCACACCACAGAGCAAGAAGCAAGAGAGAAAACTTCTGAAGGAGGTTCGAGGACACATGTACACTTCCTAAGGCCACACTACCAGGGACCCACCTCCTTCAGTCACATCCCACCTGCCTAGATCACCACCCCCTAAATCCATTACAATGGACTTATCCACTGATGAGATAGAACCCTCATGGTTTAATCATATCCTTTGACTGAGGGTCAGGCCCCATGAGATCTTTAAACACCTCTATTGGTTGACTCTTGGAATCCACATTTGCCACACCAGCAGGATATAATTCCTTCCCTTTCTACCCCCTTCTTGATTAATACTTCCAAAGCTCACCTATCCCAAACTCCCCACTCATACACTCCAGTTCCCTGTCCTCCTCCTTATCATATGCAGCTGGCTGATCACTCTAACTCCACGAAGGGAGACTCAGAGATCGGGGTGAGAAACGAATGATAAGCTGTTGCAATGGGCCGCCATGCTGCCTGCTCCATTTAATAGAGATGGTAAAGCCGGGCATGGTGGCACACGCTTGTAATCCCAGTACTTTGGGAGGTGGAGACCAGAGGATCCGGGTTCGCGGCCAGCCTCAGCTCTTTCTCTCTCTCTCTCTCTCTCTCTCTCTCTCTCTACCTAGTGAGGCCCTCCACAACTTCGTGAGACCCGGTTTCAAAATA